>SKCR01048205.1:0-40322 GCA_019454045.1 Zanthoxylum bungeanum
CCGTGAGATTCCAAGTGTCATGTGCCTTATTCCAAACAAGGTATAAGGAAGGATCTGTTAGTGGACATGTACTTAAGATGATTGGCCACATTGAAAAATTGGCCAACCTCAGGTTCATTATGGATCATGAGATAGGTGACGATCTAATTCTTCAGTCCTTACCAAAAGACTTCTTTAACTTTATTATGCAGTTTCATCTGTCTAATAAAGAAGCTACTTTAGCAGAATTGCACAATCTGATAAAGTAAGTAGAGAAGGACTTGAAACCGAAGCTTAAAACCTCCGTCATACTTACCGGTACGGACCTGAAGCACGAGGCCCAAAGAAAATTAAGGGCAAGGACAAGGCTCCAGATCACCTTAAGCCCAATGGTAAGGTGGAGAAGAAAAAAGGAAAGAGGAAATGTTTCTTTTGTGGAAAGAAGGGTCATTGGAAGAAAGACTGCAGATCCTTGAAAGCCAAGGAAGCTAGGGTAGCCCAAGAGGCCAAGAAGCCCAATGCTTCAGGTATGTTGTATATGATTGAACTATATTCTCAAAACTCTGAACCTTCTACTTGGGTGCTTGACACCAGTTGTGGGACTCACTTGTGTAACAATGTGCAGGGCTTGAGAAACAGTAGGAGACTCCATCATGAGGAGGTTGACTTACGCATGGGTAATAGAGCAAAACTGGCTGCATTGTGCGTGGGGACTTATTCATTAGTTTTGCCGAATGGTTTAGTTTTAGACTTAGAAGATTTTGTTTATGTACCTTCTCTAGTAAAGAACATCATTTCAATTTCTTCTTTATGTAATAAAGGCTTTTCATGCCTAATAAGTTGTAATGCATGTTCTATTTATTTCAATGAAATAAAATATGGAGATGGTATTTTGAATAATGGTATCTATGTCTTACAAACTAACAAAGAATGTTCAACCTCTAATATATACAACGTTAACTCGAATAATCTCAATGAATCACGGTACAGTCGCTTAGTTCATATCAATGAAACAAGATTAACTAAGCTACATAAGGATGGGTATTTCAGACCCTTCAAATATGAACCTTATGGAACTTGTGAGTCTTGTTTACTTGGTAAAATGACCAAATTACCCTTCAAAGGTAAAGTGAGCGTGCAGCGGAGACATTAGAACTCATACACTCTGATGTATGCGGACCAATGTCAGTTACCGCTAGAGGTGGATTCTCTTACTTCATTACCTTTATCGATGATCACTCGCGATATGGGTATGTGTACCTTATGCGGTACAAATCTGAAGCCTTTGAGAAATTCAAAGACTTCAAAGCTGAAGTAGAAAACTAGCTTAATAAGAGTATTAAGTCACTAAGGTCTGACTGATGAGCGGAAAATATATCAATATTTACCGCCTCTTTTACTTAATATTTTGTTTAGTTTCTCGGGTTTGATGAACGTTTTGATGTGGTTTAGTTTATTTTGCAAATAAAATAATATTGGGACACAATGAAATCATTTAGGACGAAATATGGGTCAAATAAGGGCAAAAATTGGACTTGACATATTAATTTTGGAGATTGGAAACTTGAAATGGCGTTTTAACGAAGTGCAGTTTTGGAAATTCCAATTTTATGCATCTGTCGTAATTTTGCATAACTTCTTACTCCGATATCGGATTGAGCTGATTCAAGTTCCAGATTAAAGAAAACTCAAAGATCTACAGCTTTTAAAGACAAAATAATTTCGAATTTTGAAGATTTCATGCCCGAAATTCATGAACCATCCAGAAGTGTGTTGTGTGTAATTATTAAAGTCACTTTCAATCATTTTCAAAGCAAAAAAATAAATTAATAAATAAATAATAAAAATTATCAAATCATCACCAAACATGATAAGAGATTAGTGGAGCAATTAATAATAGATTTGGTGGAGCAATTAGTGGAGCAATTACCAAGCCATTTCATTTGTAAAATTCATACTTTCTTCTAAGGAATTCCTTAAGAATACTAAGAAGATTGTATCTTATTTGTTTATTTATAGCTTTTAGTAATTAATTTCCGCTTTCACACTTTCTTTTCTTTACTTTTCAGTATTTACTTTCCGCAATTTACTTTTACGTACAATACTTTTCTTTCTTTAATTTTCAGTTTTTTTACTTTTCAGTAATGAGGAGGTAACTCCCCTTTGCTGGAGTAAAAGGTAAAACTTTTATTACTAATATTTAGATTAATCTCCCTTAATTATAATATATAAACTAGTTAAAACCTGACTTAACGAGGATACCGCCATATTGGTCGGTTGGTAATTATTTAAATTGGTTTTAACCTGACTAAATTGGATACCGCCTGATTGGTCGGTTGGTAATTAATTATTAATTTGACTTAATCTGGATACCGCCTATATGGTTGGTTGGTAATTATAATGCAAAGTTAATATATTATATTAAGGGAGATATCTAAAATAGAAGTAATAAAAGTGGATCCTTTTACCTCAGCATTTTATTTTATTGTACTTTTACTTTATTTACTTTCAGCAATTTACTTTTCAGCATTTACTTTCAGCAATTTACTTTCAGCAATTTACTTTTCAGCATTTACTTTTCAGCATTTACTTTCAGCAATTTACTTTCAGCAATTTACTTTTCAGCATTTTTACTTTATGTCTTTTACTTTTAAGTCTTTACTAGCCCTAGTTATGTGTTAGTTATTCGGCCTTAGACTTAATAGCCCACAATCTTCCTTGAGGATAGATAACCCTTTAATAGATTTCCTTACAGGATAGACATATACCTGTCGGGCGGGGGTAGCCATAATTGGAACTTAAACTTAATGAATCCAGATAATTTGGTTGACATAGATATATGGTTCAATTGGGTTAAACTGGGTATTTGCGTCTGACCATCGACAGAGGCTTTTGCATAATTTAGTGTTCCAGGTTAGTAAACTGATTTATTACACAAACATAAAATAATCACTTCATCTGTTAAAAGATATTAGAATGATTCACAACCCTAAATCTTTGTGTCTTTTGTTATTTTCCTTAGTATTTTCTTTTGTCTTTTTATTTATTTATTTATTTTGCAAAACTACTATCAACCAAATCAATCAAGCAATCATTCTCTTCACCCTCAATTAGATATTTGTAAATAAATAAATTCAATAATTAATAACAATAGTAGGAATTAAGTCCTCATGGGATCGATATTTTTATACTACTTGAACGATACGTGCGCTTGCGTTATACGCGTGTGTTTACGCCGGTCAAGTTTTTGGCGCCGTTGCCGGGGACTTATTTTTCTTGAGTTATTAATTTTGAAGCTATCTAATTTACTTATATATAATTTTCTTTATTTTTATCTGTAATTTTTATCTCTTTCTTTTATTTTCAGGTGATTGAAAAATGGAACATTATTGGGAGATTGAGAGATCACTGACCGATGTGGTGAATACTTAAGCAACGAATTTCAAGATTACTTGAGAGAAAATGGAATTGTTTCCTAGTGGACTCCTCCAAGAACTCCACAGCATAATGAGGTCTCCGAAAGAAGAAATCAGACATTATTAGATATGGTCCGATCAATGATGCCAGACACGGATATACCTCTTTCATTTTGGGGTCTTACTTTAGAAACTGCAACACTAGTACTAAACCAAGTTCTTTCCAAGACTGTTAGTCAAACACCATATGGGTTATGGTATGGGAATCGTCATAGTCTTAGTTATCTAAGAGTTTGGGGATGTGACGCATATGTTAAGCTGACACAAACTAAAAAATTGGATGATAGGGCAATTAAATGTAAGTTTGTAGGATATGCCTTGAACTCAAGAGCATACGTGTTCTACGTCCCAAATGAACAAAGAACATTTGTCTCACGAAATGCTAAATTTCTAGAGAATGAATTCCTTCTCAAGAAATATAGTGGGAATAGACTTGACCTCGATGAGGTACGAGAAGAACAAACTAACATAGAACTAAGCCCCAGGGTAGCGACGGAACAACCACAAGGTTATGAACTTAGAAGGTCTGGTAGGGAAAGATATGAGCCTGAAAGATATGGTTTCCATATTGATAAGGAACATGATCAGGTCATTGATAATGACGATCCCACCAGTTATGACGAAGCAATGCGTGACATTGATTCAGTTAAGTGGCTTGAGGCCATGAAATCTGAAATAGAATCTATGTATCAGAATCAAGTCTGGGACTTGGTGGATGCACCTGAAGGGATAAAACCCATAGGCTGCAAGTGGATTTACAAACGTAAAACTGATGCAGAAGGCAACATCCAAACCTATAAGGCTAGGTTGGTGGCGAAAGATTATAGACAAATCCAAGAAATTGACTATGACGACACCTTCTCACATGTTGCAATGATAAAGTCCATTCGAATTTTACTGGCACTAGCTGCACACTTTGATTATGAGATTTGGCAGATGGATGTCAAAACAGTTTTCCTTAATAGGAACCTCGTAGAGGAAGTCTATATAACACAACCTGAGGGGTTTGCACCTAAGGATGATCATAATAAAGTATGCAAGCTTAAACGATCCATTTATGGACTCAAGCAAGCCTCCAGAAGTTGGAATATACGATTTGATGAGACAATCAAAGAATTTGACTTCATCAAAAATATAGAAGAGCCTTGTGTTTACAGGAAAAGTAGTGGGAATACTATTATATTTCTCTTATTATATGTCGATGACATATTAATCATCGGGAATGATATTCCCATGATGCAAGTGTTGGACAATTATGACCCATAGCATCAAGCTGTAAATTATTGTAAATATTATATCTCTTTGTCTTTTCCTAATAATTGTAATTTGTTTTGTTGTTTTCTTTTATTTTCTCCGACAGGATCCAGATCCTTTTGACCTTTCATGATTTACTATTTTGCCACTAATCGTTCTTTGGAATATACTTGTGCTATTATTACTCACCCTTTTCAGGTTCTATAAATTCAACTCATCATTGCACTTTTGAAGACATCCAGAGTAAAACATGGAAGCCACTTCAAGAAGACGAGTTGAAAACATCTGTGTGTTTTACGGTACTAGTGTTGGTGTTAAGCCACAATACGTAGAAGCAGCACATGAATTGGGTCGAGTCTTAGCTGCAAGGAATATGCACTTAGTATATGGCAGAGGCAATCTTGGACTAATGGGGATCGTTTCAAAAGCTGTACAGGAAGGAGGCAGTCACGTTTTAGGAATCATCCCAAAACCCTTGGCAGAAGCAAATCTTATTGGACCATCAAATGGAGAAGAACTAATCGTGCCAGGTATGTCTGAACGACTGGTAGAAATGATTAACCGTGCTGATTCTTTTATTGCTTTTCCAGGTGGCTTGGGTACATTGGAGGAAATTTTTACAATGTTATCTTGGGTGAACCTGAACATATACCAGAAACTGCTTGGACTGTACAACGTTGAAGGATTTTATGATTTTCTTTGTGTGTTTCTTGATGATGCCCGGAGAAATGGGTTCGTGTCAAAACCTTTTAAAGAACTCCTCTTCACTGCCAGAACTGCTACGGATCTAATTGACCAAATCTTAGCCTATGAACCACAAATTGACCCTATCCTTTCAAAGATAAATTGGTTCGAGGATGATCGTGATAAGAGGCGTCAGATTAATCTGGATCTTAACCTTTAACTTTTCGTGTAGAATTTCAGCTAACCAGATACTATCTTCTAAACTCTTCTACTACTGTTTAAGACATTGAGGACAATGTCTCATTTAGGTTTGGGGGAGAGAATTAATTGATCAATATATTGTTTTTAGTGGTGTGTTATTTTTATTTTTAGTCCAAAATTTTTCGAAAAAAAAAAATTGAAAAATTTCAGAAATTACAAAAATCTTTTACGTTTTTGTGTTTTTATTTTGACTAAAAAGGTAAAAATGGTGAGAGATAGCTGTGTAAGGAGTTCCCATTCCTGAGAAGTATCTCAAACCCATTTTCGAAACAAGTTAATTTTTGTTTATTTCATTTTAAATTATTTAATTTGTAAATTCTCCATAAAATTGACTAAAATGGATCTTCATATGCTCAATTAGCAGGTATTATCAACATGCATAGTAACATACGGACATGAGCTATAATTGAAAAGTTTGTAATATTCAGTGCTCTAGTTTAATTGAAGGAAACATATCAAAAAGCAATGGAGTAAAAAAAAACGTATGAGATCCGAGTTATTAAGTCCGATGGGTGTTTTAACACTTAGTGCCCTAAAGCCAACTGGTTTGGGAGTCACTGGCCCAAAGCTCGCTACATGGATCAAAGATGCTGTAAAATATATATATATGAAGTCTGAGTAATTAAGTCCGTAGGGGTGTCTTAACACCTGGTGCCCTAAAACCAACTAGTTTGGGAGCCACCGACCCAACACTCGCTACATAGATGGAAGATATTGTATATAAATAAAAAAAATAAAAAATCAAAGAAAAAATCAGAAAAATTAGAAAAATTATTCCATTGCTACAAAAAGATGTGAATTCTGATAAAACTTTATGAAAAAAATATTACTCTCTTATCAACTCCACTTGTGACTGTTGTGGGCAAAAATGAGTTGATTAATATTTTGTTGTCTGTGTATATGGAGATAGGCAACTATAATCGGAGAATTTACTTATTCAGTAATTTAGAAAGAAATAAAACAACTAGTAACTTAGAGTAGAAGTTTCACTTGATTAGTCACTAACTTCTTTATTCTATTTTCTCTTGTCTTTTTGCTTTTATGTGCATTAGTTTTACTACATTTTTACTTTTGTAAAATGTTTATGGGTATCATTGTTGTAAACCCTCACGAGACTACAATTCGTCCACTAGGGACACCTAGGGGTTTAAAGGCTTGTTGCATACGCTAAATGCAACCGTGATCCCTACGAAAATGGCTTAGTTAAATTTTATTTTAAAGATGTTTATGTCATTTTATTCTATGTTTTGCTCGAGAGTAACAAAATGTTAGGTTTGGGGGTGTGATGAGTGGTAATTATATCACTATTTTCCACTCATTTAACTTATATTTTATATATTTTCTTGAGTTTTGTGAATATTTTGATGTGTTTTTGTGTTATTTTGTAGATAAATAAAGTTTCAGGACATTCTGGAGGTGATTTGAGGCCAAAACAGTGAAAAAGAACACAAAAGGGCATTTTGGTCATTTAGCGCGTCGCGACGCCTAACGCGCGCCGCAAGTCTGCTAACGTGCGCCGGGTCCATGTGTCAGAATTTAAGAAGTTTGACTTTGCTAACGTGCGCCGTGACACGTGTCACCATCACAGCCGATCTGCTAACGTGTGCCGTGACACGTGTTATCATCCTATGGTGCCGACAATCACCATCGCCACATGTCACCACGTGTCATCCCGCGTTTCAGCCACGTCATCATCCACATCAACATAAGACCGAGTCAACATGCCACGTCACCGCCATGTCATCATCAGCCAATCACAGCGTGCAATGTGTCGCAATTCTATGGTGCCGACAATCACTTTCGCCACGTGTCGCCACGTCAGCTCAATTATTGACTCATTTATCCGAATTTCCACATCAGCGGATAAGAATCTGAACCGGCCAATCACGTATTGACACGTCATAGCGTCGCTACGCAAGAAGAAACTTTGGCGTCGCGACGCTGATGGCTTATCGAGGCTTATAAATAGAGCTCAAAATTTCAGTTTTAGATGTACCTTCCTCTCTGAATTCTCTAATGTAAATATAAAGTTTTCTATCTAGTTTCTTTTAAATTTTAGTTTTGTAATTAATTTTAATTACGTTATGTAATAATAGTAATTTACTTTCTTTACTTTTACAGTTTTTACTATTCAACATGAGGAGGTAACTTCCCCCTGCTAGGGTGAAAGGTAATTCTTTTACTATTGCTATTTAGATTAATCTCCCTTAAATATAATATTCACTATTTAAAATTTGACTTAATGAGGATACCGCTATATTGGTCGGTTGGTAATTCATTTTAAACTGGTTTAAACCTGACTAAGCAAGAATACCGCCAGATTGGTCGGTTGGTAATTAATTTTTCTTACCGCCTATATGGCAGGTTTATTTTGGTTCCGCCTTTATGGCTGGTTGGACTTAATTTGACTTAACCAGGTTACCGCCTATATGGCTGGTTGGTAAAATAATCACAAGTTAATATATTATATTAAGGGAGATATCTAAATTAGTAGTAGTAAAAGTTGATCCTTTTACCTTAGCATTTTATTTTATTGTAATTTACTTTTCAGCTTTTACTTTACCGCAATTACTTTTCAGCATTTTCACTTTATGTCTTTTATTTTACTAGCCCTAGTTATGTGTCGTAACTAAGTTAGTTATCTGGGGTTGTGATGACTTCTAATATCACCGGTTTATAAGGGGTTATTTTATAGTTTGGGTAATTTAAAGGTTTACTTATTAAGTCTTAAGCTTAATGCGTCTTGTTAATTGGCCACTAATAAGATTGATCTGGTAAATCTAAAATAAACTTGACAAAGGAATTTTAGGTTTCAGCCTTAAACTTAATAGCCCACGATCTTCCTTGATGATAAATAACCCTTTAATAGATTTCCTTACAGGATAGACATATACCTGTCGGACGGGGGTAGCCATAATTGGAACTTAAACTTAATGAATCCAGGTAATTTGGTTGACATAGACATATGGTTCAATTGGGTTTTACTGGGTATTTGCGTCTGACCATCGACAGAGGCTTTCGCATAATTTAGTGTTCCAGGTTAGTAAACCGATATATTGCACAAGCATGAAATAACCACTTCATCTTTTAAAAGATATTCGAAAGATTCACAACCCTAGATAGTTTCATAATATTGAATTTTCTTAAACCTACTTTCGTGAAATTTTATTTACTTGTTTTTAAATTTAAAATCATCACCATTTCAAATCAATCAATCAACCTGTTAGATACTAGTAATCATTTGACCTCATAAAATTAATAGATTAGGTATTAAGTCCTCGTGGGATCGATACTTTTTATACTACTTGAACGATACGTGCGCTTGCGTTATACGAGTGTAATTACGCACCGGTCACCTAGTGTTTGTTCATATTGCCATAGCCGCCATTAAATTTGTAAGATACACCACAATAGTTGCATATTGCTCTTAGACCTTCATTTTCAGTCTCGACTAAATGAAAATGAATTTTGAAAATATCGGAAGATCAAGATTTAACTTCTCTTCTCCGTGTACCGATACTTTAGTCGCTCTCTTGAGTTTGCACATTGGACATGGTGTTCAGATGAGCTTGTTATTTTTTATTAATATTGAAGAAATTAAATCAATATGAGAAGTTGAAGATGAGAGAATTGAGAATTGATGTGTTGAAAAAATAAAGAATGATTCATATTTATATATTTTTGGATTATTTTGTGATACCTAAATTGACCCTAAAACTAATCGCTTTATTAATGTTATTAAGGGTAATTTAATAATTAAATTTTATAAAAAGTAAAAATAAATAAATTAAGGCAGCAGCTCCATGTTGTCTGGCCTAACGGCTAGTAGCCGTAGGGCCAAACGGTTCCAACTATTTCGGTTTGAACCGTTGGAATCGTCCGGTTCTATTCGGTTCGGTTGGGGTTGAACCCTAACCGAATAGAACAAATTCAGTTCCGGTTCCAGAACATCTACCCTAGCCGAACCGAACAAATCCGGTTCCGGTTCCTACCGGTTCGGTTTCGTTCCGATCAGGAACCATGGCCGGGTCTAGCTCATGTCATCCTTATTAGAGATGATGAGCCTTGGTGTAATGATAAGTTTATTTCATTGTGACCTAGAGGTCATAGGTTCCAGCCACGGAAAGAGCCTCTGCAGAAATAAGGGTAAAGGCTGTGTACATATTGAATCCTCCTTAGAACCCATAGTGTGTGAAGCCTGTTGGGCCATCCTTTTATCAAGTGTATATTGAATACCATCATAACACATCCTTTCATACAACCTGGTGTAATGTATGTATCTGAGAATGAATAAATGATAACAGAAGAAAGCAACAACTGGAGATCTGCACGTTCAAGTGAATTTTACAATACAATTGAATTTTCTGAGTGTTTTGGGCATTATAATGGCAATAATGAGTAATGCTTGATAAAGTTTCGCTCAGGATCATATTTGACACCAAAACATATGATGTATAATAATCAGACTTCTGGAAAAATACGAAAATAACATTCACATACATAAAGCATCAGTGTACCTTTATGGAAATTCAGTGGTGAATCTCTCAGCTATGCTTGGTCCCCCAACCAACATGATTAAAAAAGAGGGTACTGGTCGATATCACAGTCTTTTCTATTGGAATTTCATACAGAGACAAAGATGATATTATGCCACCATAGATAGAACGAGAGGTTGTCCCAGTCCTGGCATTAATGGTGTTCAGAAACAAAGTAAGATGTAAGCGTAGGGTCATGTCATTGGAAACCACATTTCCGGATACAAAACCCATGTGAGGAAAGGGTTGATATTCGTAGTCACAGCACTAACATTTTCCTTGTCAATCAAATGAGGTAAAATATCTAAGGGGTATGACCATCCAAAACATATATAAACTTCATTCACAGTCTTGAAGTCATAAGGCGCTGAACATGGGGCATTTTTTTTTAACTGAGCACACAAGTTAATCCAAGGTAAGCCTCCATGTCTTTTATCATATTACTAACATGATGCAATAATCCATTCTGAAAGAAAAACACAAGAGTTTATGACATTAACTTCAAATCGAGAGGATATAGTGTTGGGTAACTACTTTCAAACCTTCAATCTGGTCAAACAGCTATACAATCTCTATGCGTTTGACACAAATGCACACGCGCACACACTGAGGTAGTCATAATATTGATTTAATAGGGGTAAAAGTTTGATTTTTCATGAAAAAAAAATTAAATAATCTTCATTTTAACGGGGATATATAAATCAAATTATATCATTAATAAATCGGACTTTTCATTAATTTATATAATACATTTTAACAAATTTTCAGATATTCATATGGCTTCGCCACTGCGCACATACAGGTACCAGTTATAACAATTAGCAATCCACTCATAAAAATTACCCAATTAAGCTATATTATTATACAAGCATAAAAAAAAAAAAAGAAAAAAGAAAAAAGAAAAGAAAAAGAAGTCTTTGGAAGGTTGCAGCCAATTGAGAGGTATATTAAAGCAGTATTGATTGAGAAAATAAGTTAGTTTATAAATATTGTATTGAAAATATAAACTAGTCACCAAACGGGCCAAACTATTTATGAGTTCTTGAACGAGTGACTCTGGGTCTTGTTCTACTTTATTGCTTCGAGGGTTTGAAGTGAATTGAGATCTTGTAACTGTGGGAAACGCAAAGGTCGTTTTGGAGGGATAATTAGTTGGGATAAGATTGTTAAATGATTGGGAGGTTTATGGGTACTTGAGCTTAATTTTGGGATGATTGTAGGGATTGTAAAATATTATCTGTAAATGTGTTATTAATCAATTTAAACATGTATTATACAATCAATTTTTCATTATCATGCTATCAAAATACAATAAATATAGAAACTTAGAAAAATCTGAAAATTTATTGTAGAAGATGGAAACTTAAGACCAAGTCGAGATGCCTCTGTCCTTAAGAATTTATTAGCCCCGCCTCGGTGCTCTACGAATTCTTTATGGCTAACTTTCTCCGAAGATTACTTGGTTGCTTCTTGTAGAAGGGGAGCTCCTTTCTCCAAGAACTTGAACAATGACAAAAATGGTGGAAACTCTCTTGGTTATGAAAAACTTTGGACTTCCTAATATGCCTAAAACTTGTATGAGAATTTATGAAGAAAATTTAGTGAAAGAAAAATGAGAATCCAAGACCTTATTTATAGACATGGATGGTTACCTTTGAAAAGGTACCCTTATGTCAATAAAGTCAATTCCTCAAGGGTTATAACCCTCCATGAGATCCTTTCACCAAAAGGGTTATGTTATTTCTCCTTAAAGAACATATCCTTTCCTTGAAATCCAATGGTTTAATCTTTCACTTAAGGATTATATCTTTTCTTTTCCTATATATATACATTTATACACCATATTTAGAAAATTTTCCTACAATCCCCCATAATTTTCTAAATATCAATGCAGACAATTAAGAGGGTTTCCGTGAAATAAAACTGCATCAGAATAGGTAGCTTCCGCCTTGAACCTTTCGTAGTGAATGACAATAAGATTTACTTGGAAAACCAGTGACCCATAGTCTTTAACTGTTGTGTAAACCAAGACAATAGCCATCACACGGCTTAACTTCGACTATTTTCCATTCTACGGTTATGTTCAATTCGGCCATGAACATCGATCTTAGCTTCATCAAATACTTTAGGGAATCCAGCCTTTAAAATTCTCATATAATCGGTCTCACTTCTTACTTGAAATAAGTGATCTACTATGAAAGGTAATATTCTTTTACCCCCATTAGGACTATTCTCCTAATATAGTGATCATTAAAAGCCTTAGTTTATCATAACCATGACTGTAACATCCGCTGACCCCAGCGACTTGTACGTTACCAGAGCCTGACGACTATTACAGTACAGAGGCATAATACTTGATATGAATTATGTTCGAGCAAGTACGTGCTTATAAAATGGAATTTGGGACATTCGGCAAATCCCTTGAAGTAGGGGTTTTATGACGAAAATCCAGTAACGCAGCGGAAACGCGGAAAATCAAAATTTTCCGATTTCAAAATTTTTCTTGGATCAATCAAATAAACTTATTATTTAATTATACAATTATTAAATTCTGAAAAATTACACAAGAAATCAAATTTCTTGGTAATTACCGAATTGCCCCACAACTTTACAATTGATCATTTTAGTCCCAAAATTGTCAAATACAATTTTGGATGATTCTAAATCATTTCTAAAATGATTTCCAACAAGTCCAACTCATCAAAATCAGATTGCAACCAAATCCCCAATTTTAGTCAAATTGCCGAACACCCATAAAATTCAGTTTTTTTGCAATTTGGTTCTTTTATGTTCAAAACATGTCAAGATCAAATCCAATCAACCCAAAAATTTATATGCATCATATACACACTATAACACATCACATATATGAAAATCCCCAAATTTGGAAAGGGTTAAGAACCCTAATTTTACAATTTCCTCAAATTGATAAATATTAACAAATCTTTAAAATCCAACACTTTAATTCATTCTTTACCACACCAAACAAGTCTCACCACTTTGAAATAACTCTAGAACAATTCTAGGTCACCAAGGAGTGGCTCAATAACTCTAGAACGGCAACTTGATTATCAAATAATCAAAAGAGAGCTTATGAAACCATTTCAAGCTCACTTGGAAACCATACATGCATACATCTTTCATTCAAGTTCAACCAATTAAAACACAAACTATAAGTGTAGAAACAACATCCTAGCAACTCAAGATGAAGATAAGCATGTTAGAAATATTTTCTTGTTGAAAGATTTAAAGAAAAACTTACAAATACAAAAGATTTCCAAGATTTTTCCTTTTGCCTTCAAACTTTACTCTCAACTTCTTTTGTGTTTATTTTGGTAACTAATGAACACTTAACCTAATGAAATTAAACAAAACAATATATACCTCCTCCAAAATGGGCTTGGCGCGAATTTTGAGTGGTAAATAAAAATATCTAGATATTTTTTATTTCATTTAAAATTTTCTTTATCAACTTTCAATTTTGATTATTACAACTTCAACAAGTCAACAAAAACAATTAAAAGCATTTCCATTAAATATCAAAACTTAAGATATTTATATTTTTAATTAATTTAATTAATTAACAATTAAATAATTATTTAAATATAAATATTTTAAATATATGTATTATATTTACATTAAATATCCCAAATACATATATTTACGATATTAGTCAAATATCACAATTTGACATTTAATTAATGTGTATTTGATAAAATCTATCATTAAATACAAATACACAAAAATTAAGAAATGACTATTAGGTCCATTCGCATGTAGTTTTCGTTTAACCTTTAAACGACTTATAAATAATCAGTATTATTCATAAAAGTTGCCATAGTGCTCTACGAGTATATTTCACTAGTGAGACTCTAGATTCAGGAATATCCGTCACGAAATCCAATTTCGTGTCCATAATTTACCCACCCGTAAATTATGACGACCATGGATAAACTCGTTGAATCATACAGGTCGAGGTCATGGCATATGTATAATTCCTCTGTCACAAATATCTGGATATATCCCAGAGATATAGATGTAAATGTCAAATCTCTATAGGGACAATCCCGTCGACGTCTCTATTAGAAATCTCTAAAAAGAACACTTTGAACTGACTTCTAAAGTGTACCACGGGCCCATGGTTTTTATCTGATTGCTAATCATAAATGGACTACCTATGTTCTGTACACAGAACTGATAGATCCTATCTCGATACACACAGGACACCCTGAGGATCTGTCCACACCCAACGAACAGGCGGATGTCTGATCTAAATAGATCGGTGACGTGACTGTCATCTAAGTGTGGAAGATGTCTCATGTGCCGACAGTGGTATCTCAAGTCGAAGAATCACAAATGCTACTCAACCCGAGAAGATTCTTATTGACGTTGGTGTTCTATCCATTAAGAATCTTCGGTGAGTCATTCGGTGTTTATCCGTTATAAACACCTACACGTCTATACGAGTCCCCAAGACTCATGGTTCATTGAGAAACCATTGGAATCATATATTCCAGTATACGACATGTACTGGTCTCAACGGGTTTACTTTACTGACCAAGTAGTGTAAGCCTTGACTAGGAACTGTCTGAGAATGACAACGTCATTATACAACTCAATGTCAGTTGCGACGCTTTTGCAACTGTATCATGACTAATCATCATATGGTCTATTACGTCTTTACCATATTAGAAGATATATTATATTATAGAAACTGCTCATTTTATTGATAATAAAACGTTTACAATAGTATTTTCAAGGAAATACAACGGGGAATTGGCGCTCTGAGCACCAACCCCAACAAAATCTCCAACTTGCTCTAGTGCCAATATCGATTGTATCTAATACCCATCGACTCCACATGTTTATCAAATAACTTCGGAGGTATGGCCTTCGTAAGCGGGTCTGCTACATTATCTTCACTCGGTACCTTGCACACGACAATATCCCCTCGCGACACAATCTCTCGAATGATGTGGTACTTCTGTTCCACATGCTTCGACTTCTGATGCGCCCTCGGTTCCTTTGCTTGCACAATGACTCCAGTATTATCACAGTATAATGGAATTGCATTTTCGATACTTGGGACAACTCCCAATTCTGTGATAAAGTTCCTAATCCATACAGCTTCCTTTGCAGCTTCAGAAGCTGCAATGTATTCCACCTCTGTGGTGGAATATGTTTTTGACCTCTGTTTGGAACTCTTCCAGCAAACCGCTTTTTCCGTTAAGGGTAAAGATGAATCCAGACGTAGACTTTCTATCATCGGGATCCGATTAGAAGTCGGAATCCGTATACCCGTTAACTTGCAGTTCACTTCCTCCATAAATTATCAACTTATCCTTAGTACCTTTAAGATACTTCAGGATATGTTTAATGGCCATCCAATGGTCATTTCCTGGATTGGACTGATATCTACTGGTTACGCTAACAACGAAACTGATATTAGGCCTTGTACATAACATGGCATACATTATGCTACCCAAACACGAAGCATAAGGTTGGTTAGACATTTTAACCTTCTCATCTTCTGTTTGTGGACTCATATTCTTCGAAAGATGAATCCCTTGTCTGAACGGTATGTTTGTTGTCTTACAATTAACAAAATTATACCGTTCCAAGATCTTATCTATGTACGTTGATTGGGATAACCCAATCAGCTTCCTTTATCTATCTCTATATAGTTTTATCCCTAAAACATAGGAAGCTTCTCCCAAGTCCTTCATGGAGAAATTCCTATAGAGATATGCTTTGACGCCTTGCATCATCCCTATATCATTCCCAATGATTAGGATGTCGTCAACATAGAGGACTAAAAATACCACCATACTCCCACTGGCCTTCTGATACACACATGATTCTTCCGAATTCTTGAGAAAACCAAACGATCTAATAATCTCGTCGAATAAAAGATTCCAACTTCGTGAAGCTTGTTTAAGTCCATAAATGGACTTCTTAAGCTTACATACCATACCCGAGTTTTCGCTGGACGTAAAATATTCCAGCTGTTCCATATAGATTTCTTCATCAAGAAATCCATTTAGAAAAGCCGTTTTGACATTCATTTTCCAAATCTCGTAGTTATGATACACAGCTATAGAAAGTAAAATCCTAATAAACTTAAGCATTGTTACTGGCGAATAAGTTTCATCGTAGTCGACGCTATATCGCTGCGTGTAACCTTTTGCTACCAGTCGGGCTTATAGGTTTCAACCTTTCTATCAGGCTCGCGCTTCCTCTTGTAAACCCATTTACAACCGATAGGAAAAATTCCTTCGGGAAGTGGAACCAAGTCCTAAACTTGATTCTCATGCATTGAGTCTAACTCGGATTTCATGGCACTTTGCCATTTCACGGAGTCGATGTCCAACATCGATTCTCTATAGGTAAAATGATCAGTCTCTTCAACTAAGAGAACATCGAGACTCTTTTCTTATATCAAATACAAGCGTTCAGGAGGTCTAGATACCCTTTGTGACCTACGGAGTGTGTGGTTAAAGGTTCTTCTTCTAATTGAACTTCAGGTTCCTCCGTTGGTTCGTTGTTTTCAGGTTGGACTTCATCAAGTTCAACATATCTATGATTACCCATTCTGACAAAAATCTACTTCTAGAAATCTTGGGAAGTGAGCTACGAACAAATTTCGATGCTCAGTATCATAGAACATATATCCATTCGTATTCGAAGGATATCCAACAAACCTAAACTTTTACCCTCGAGGCGAAAGCTTATTTGGCTGAGTCATCCTGACATAGGCGGACAACCCCAAACCTTAATATAACTAAGATTTGGTCTCCTACCAGTCCATATCTCATACGGAGTCGTAGGAACAAATTTTGAAGGAATCTTATTCAAAATATGTGCAACTGTTAAAAGAGAGTAGCCCTATAAGTAATATGACAAATCTGTGAAACTCAACATTGATCGGACCATATCCAATAAAATCTGATTTCTCCTATCAACACTCCATTGTGCTGTGGAGTACCATGAGGAGTATATTGAGCGAGAATCCCATTCTCCTTCATATAATCCATGAACTCACTTCTCATATATTCATCACCTTGATCAGATCGAAGGCATTTAAAATATTGACCAGTTTGTTTTTCTACTTTATTTCGGAACTCTTTGAACTTTTCAAAGGTTTCCGATTTATGTCACATCAGATAGACATAATCGTACCGTGATAGATCATCGGTAAAGGTAACGAAGTAAGAATAATCACTGTGAGCAGTCTGACTTAGTGGACCACATACATTAGAATGTACGAGTTCTAGTAAGTTAGTGGCGTGGTGTCCAACACCAGAAAATGGGGCTTTGGTCATCTTACCCTGAATACATGATTCAGAAGTTGGATAGGGTTCAATGGTGAGATCTGGTATCAAACCATTCCTAACCAATTGGGTAAGGCGTTTAACGCCTTTATGACCTAGCCGTATATGCCAAAGTTCAGTATTATTAACAACAGGTAAACTACGTTTATTAATCCCAGTATTCAAAATATCTTTAGAAGTATGGAATATGTAATGACCATGCTCATTTGGACAACAAATGATCTGAATATTACGTTTATCATATAAATATAAAGAACAGTTCTTAATATTAATACGATAACCTTCTGTATCTAATACAAAAAGAGATATAATATTTGCTACACATCCCGGTACAATGTAGAATGTACATAAATAAAAGTTCCCATTCGGCAAAGGGATCTCGCATACTCCAACTGCAACTGCATCCATAGAGTCTCCACTCCAAAACGCAACTGCATCTCTCCAGGCTTCAGTTTCTTACTTTCCTTCAGCACCTGCAACAAATTGCAAATGTGAACAGGACAAGCAGAATCTAAAATCCAGCTGGATGTAACAGCTTCACAAGCCAGTGAGACATCAATAACTGGAAAAATAAATGTACCTGATGTAGATGCTCTCTCCTTCATTATCTGGGCAATGTAGTCAGGACAGTTCCTTTTCTAGTGCCGACTTTGCTGCAGTGATGGCATTTGTCTTCAGACGCCCTCTTGGGCTTTGCTATCTTTCCTTGCGGTTGAGAACCGAAACTTTTCTTCTTCTTCGCTTTCGTCTTCTTTCCATTTAACCAGGTCGGGAAGAAGAAGCAGAAAATGAAGTAGGTTTCGGAGGGCGAGTCGGTACTCCATTCCTTAGGTCCTCTTCTGCCGTGATCAGCATCATATACAGCTCATGGTAGGGGCAGATAATCTCATTCATGTTGAAGTACATCATGAATTGGCGATAAGAAGCTGAGAGCGAACCAAGAATGATACTCCTACCGAGAATGTCATTCAGAGGGAGATTATGTTGCCTCAGTTGATCGATAAAATCGATCATATGAAGAACATGCGAGCTCACAGCTTGCCTCTCTTCCAGTCGCGCATGGAACAGTTCCATCGCAACTCTGTGAACAACAATTTTTTCTTGGTTCATGAATGATTCTCTTAATCGCATCATCATACTATACGCATCTGTCATGCCATAATATTATTTCTTGAGTCCCGCTGCCAGTGAACTTAAGATGTATGATTTAGCTTTTAAATCATCATCTTTCCAAGCTTGGAAAACTTGGTGTTCCTCCGGTGTTGCGTCCTCAGACACAGCAAGGGGCAGCGGACCCTCAAGTACATATCCCAACTTCTCGGAATCAAGGACAATCCTTAAATCCAAATCCCAAGCGGCGAAGTTCTCAGCGCCTTTAAGTTTGTTCGTATCCAACATACGCGCAAACGGATTAGTCGATTATGCCGCCATCGCAAATCTATCATATAGATCACGAAAAACGGTTAGCAGATATAAAACAGTTTCATATAATATCATAAGCGTTAACTAGATCATGGATTTTTAATCTAAAAATGCCTCTCCCACTAAATCATGCAATACTATAATCCCCAAACAGAATACAAAGATTTAATAATTAAATTAAATACAAATAGTGAAAGGTGGATCCCATGAATATATTTCAGCTCACAGCTTTGGCACGGTCTCGCCTACGTATATTCATTAGGTAGACAACTCCTTTGTCAATCACTCAATAGTGACTCCTGGGTTACCGGTCCTGGTCGTTTCTCGTTGTGACATCTTTGGCACATTCACAATGAGACGTACAAAGGTTAAACTCATCAATGATAAACTCAAGCTACTTGCGTAACCCTGACGGCTTTGGCACGTTCAGGATTCCGCTTTCGCTTGATTTTATCTAGTATATGATATACATCTGGCATAAATAAATTTCTATCGGCTACACCCTCACAGCTTTGGCACGGTCTCGGATGTAGTCACAGAAAATTATTCCTAAACCGTATTGACAAGACGGACCATGTAATATGCATCAAATACATAATTAACATAAACCTTATTAATTATGGATTTTCCGCAAAAGATGCTTTTTATTTTATTTAATCAAATTAAATAAACATATGCATGCATCAAGTAAATATTAAATTAAAAATTGAATTTAAAAGGAATAATCATATTAGGGTGTCCAGAATCAGACTCGCTCTGATACCATTTTGTAGGAGTTTTTTGTTGAAAATCCGGTAACGCAGCGGAAACGCGGAAAATCAAAATTTTCCGATTTCAAAATTTTTCTTGGATCAATCAAATAAACTTATTTATTTAATTATCCAATTATTAAATTCTGAAAAATTACACAAGAAATCAAATTTCTTGGTAATTACCGAATTGCCCCACAACTTTACAAATTGATCATTTTAGTCCCAAAATTGTCAAATACATTTTGGATGATTCTAAATCATTTCTAAAATGATTTCCAACAATTCCAAATCATCAAAATCAGATTGCAACCAAATCCCCAATTTTAGTCAAATTGCCGAACACACCCAGAAAATTAAGTTTTTTGTATTTGGTCATTTATGTTCAAAACATGTCAAGATCAAATCCAATCAACCCAAAGTTAATATGCATCATATACACACTATAATACATCATATATATGAAAATCCCAAAATTTGGAAAGGTTTAAGAACCCTAATTGTACAATTTCCTCAAATTGACAAATATTACCAAATCTTTAAAATCCAACACTTTAATTCATTCTTTACCACACCAAACAAGTCTCACCACTTTGAAATAACTCTATAACAATTCTAGGTCACCAAGGAGTGGCTCAATAACTCTAGAATGGCACTTGATTATCAAATAATCAAAAGAGAGCTTATGAAACCATTTCAAGCTCACTTGGAAACCATACATGCATACATCTTTCATTCAAGTTCACAACCAATTAAAACACAAACTATAAGTGTAGAGACAACATCCTAGCAACTCAAGATGATAAAGCTAAGTATGTTAGAAAATTTTTTCATGTTGAAAGATTAAAGAAAAACTTACAAATACAAAAGATTTCCAAGCTTTTTCCTTTTGCCTTCAACTTTCTCTCAACTTATTTGTGTTTATTTTGGTAACTAATGAACATTTAACCTAATGAAATGGAAAAAAACAATATATACCTCCTCCAAATGGGCTTGGCCGAATTTTGAGTGGTAAATACAAATATCTAGATACTTTTTATTTCATTTAAAGTTTGCTTATCAACTTTCAATTTGATCATTACAACTTTAATGAAAAATTCAACAAGTCAACTAAAGATACTAAAAGCATTTCCATTAAATATCAAAACTGGAGATATTTATATTTTAATTAATTTAATTATTTAACAATTTAATAATGATTTAAATACAAATATTTTAAATATATGTATTATATTACATTAAATATCCAAATACATATATATTTATGATATTAGTCAAATATTACAATTTGACATTTAATTAATGTGTATTGATAAAATCTATCATTAAATACAAATACACAAAAATTAAGAAATGACTATTAGGTCCTTCGCATGTATTTTTTGTTTAACATTTAAACGACTTATAAATAATCAATATTATTCATAAAAATTGCCCTAGTGCTCTACGAGTATATTTCACTAGTGAGACTCTCTAGATTCAGACATATCTGTCACGAAATTAAATTTCGTGTCCATAATTCACCCACCCTTAAATTATGACGACCACAGATAAACTCGATGAATCATACAGGTCGAGGTCATGGCATATGTATAATTTCTCCGTCACAGGTATCCGGATATATCCCAGAGATATAGATGTAAACCTCAAATATCTATAGGGCCAATCCCGTTGACCTCTCTATTAGCAATCTCTAAAAAGAACACTTAGAACTAACTTCTAAAGTGTACCACGGGCCCATTGTTTTTATCTGATTACTAATCATAAATGGACTACCTATGCTCTGTACACAGAACGGACAGATCCTATCTCGACACACACAGGACACCCTGAGGATCTGTCCACACCCAACGAAAAAGCGGAGGTCTGATCTAAATAGATCGGTGACATGATTTCCATCTAAGTGTGGAAGATATCTCATGTGCCCATAGTGTTGGACAATTATGACCTATATCATCACTATTTGTACAGATCATGGTGTTGTTGTACAAATTAACTATCTAACAATGGAAATGGCCCTTTTATCATTTGTAATTAGATTACCAAGATGTATAAATGATGAAAGGTCCATATGATTAGTTCCAGATTGTTATGATATGAGACAGTATCAATCCATGAAGGTTTAATCATTAAATATCTCTAGTCAGAGTATTATCGAGATTGGACATCAATAATGCGTAAAAGACTAATATTACACTTGTGCGCGTTGTGGGAGCATAACGGCATAGTTCTCATATATTTGGGTATAGGATACTCATGCAAGTGTAATAGGAGGTTGTGTTTACCGATGGTACGGGAACAGCTTTGCTCTGGATAGACCCATCATAATTCCATTGGTAGTATGACTATGTGTTTATGGAAGTCCAAATCAGGGTAGGTGTATTTGGTCTTAACCTGAGACTTGCACCGCTAATACTTGTGACAATCAATATACTTTGGTTTTGGTCATCCAGGGCTTTAACAAGTTCTGTGTACACCTTTTCTGGGTATATTGAGAATCGTAGTGTGTTGGGTGTGATGTCGAGATGAAAGTATCACTCCAGTCATAGTGGAGATGATGATCACGTAGGATACGGAACTGGTTCTCTTATATGATGCAGTTATAGGGATAATATGACTAGGTCATGATTATCCGATTATAGAGATTAGTTACCAAAGATCCGATATGTGCTTCGTACGGGACAGACACAATTCCAGCCCAGGCCTAGCACGTGACATCCGATGCTGGATCGTAAACGCAATACTACATATACTACGCCTGATATAGATCAAATATCCAGTAATATATTTCTGGAGAATTGGGTAGGCACGGTGCTTTACTAGAAGCCAACCATGTCTTGTAAATCGGTAAAAATGTAGTACTAGGTACGTACATGTTCGGATAGTCCGACGACCGAATTTACTACCAACATATCCAGGGATCTCATGGGTCGTTTCCCGAAGATTCACCGATGAAGATTCACCGATGATGTATGACTCACACTTTATTAATCTGAGATTAATTATAAGAGAGAGAAAATTAATCTAGGATTAATTACAGAGATATTTTATCTGGGATAAAATATTATTTGAGAGAGAGAACGATTAATTTGGAATTAATCGATAAAATAATATATTCGATATATTATACGAAATGGATTTCGACGCGGAATTAAAATTAGATTTTAATTCGGGCGAACGAGTTAATTTAGAATAATTCGTTGCGTTAGCGATGTGAATAGTAATTTTGCTAGGCACAATTTTTAATTAAATTTGATTTAATTACGTCGCAACGGAAAATTTGTTAATTCAGAATTAGCGAACCCGAGCCCGAGAGTGTTTGCGAGCCCACTCGCATTTTGAATCGAGTAGGGCCCACTTGTCACATTAGTTGTCACATCACTTGTCATATTTAGTTGCTTTTGGTGATGGGTTTTGGTGACAATGATGATAACTTGTTTTACACTCCAATTTGTGTAAGAAATTAAATGACAAATACCACATATTTGGTATAACATTTTTTTAATTGGTTTTTTGAAATCAATTCTTACACACAACACTTTTGACTTTCCTCTCTCATTCTTCTCTTCTCCTCTCACGGCCTTGGGCCATTTTTCTTCCCAAAATTACTGCAATTGCCGAGAATGAAGAGGAAGAAATTAGGGAATTTTGTGGCAAAAAATTTCTAAGGTGCTAGCACACATCCGGAGTCTTACGAAGGTGATAGAGAAACCCACCCGTGGGCATGGAATGCACACCAAGCTTGGAGCTTGAGGGACCGAAAATTGGTGCACAAAAACAGCCCAAAGCCGTGAGCCACCTTGGAGGAAAGCTTGAAGATTTTTGTTGTTCCTCGCATCGTAAAAGCCGATCAATGTAAGTATGATTCCGCCATGCTTCTTTGTTGTATTCGCACATGATTTCATTGCTTGAATTGATCTTGGGACTAACCTAGAAACCCAACACATAGTGGTATCTCAAGTCGAAGAATCACAAATTCCTCAAGGGTTATAACCCTCCATGGGATCCTTTCACCATAAGGGTTATGTTCTTTCTCCTTAAAGAACATATCATTTCCTTGAAATCCAAGGGTTTAATCTTTCACTTAAGGATTATATCTTTTCATTTCCTATATATATACATTTATACACCATATTTAGAAAATTTTCCTACAATCCCCCATAATTTTCTAAATATCAATGCAGACAATTAAGAGGGTTTCAGTGAAATAAAACTGCATCGGAATTGGTAGCTTCCGCCTTGAACCTTTCGTAGTGAATGACAATAAGATTTACTTGGAAAACCAGTGACCCATAGTATTTAACTGTTGTGTAAACCAAGACAATAGCCTTCACCCGACTTAACTTCGACTATTTTCCGTTCTACAGTTATGTTCAATTCGGCCATGAACATTGATCCTAGCTTCATCAAGTAATTTAGGGAATCCAGCCTTTAAAATTCTCATGTAATCGGCCTCACTTCTTACTTTAAATAAGTGATCTACTATGAAAGGTAATATGTTTTTACCCCCATTAGGACTCTTCTCCTAATATAGTGATCATTAAAAGCCTTAGTTTATCCTAACCATGACTGTAACATCCGCTGACCCGGGGACTTGTACGTTACCAGAGCCTGATGACTATTAAAGTACATAGGCATAATACTTGATATGAATTATGTTCGACCAAGTACGTGCTCATAAAATGGCATTTGGGACATTCGGCAAATCCCTTGAAATTCGGACGTGAAACTTAGCTTACGTCTCGTTTCGAACAATATTTAGTAATCGGGTCGTCAACATTTTCATACGATCTCCGATGTTTATGAATTTTATATTATTAGATCTTAGACCGAGAGATATAACTTTTAAGTTAGATATCTCTCCAAATTCGAACCTGAAATGGGTCAAAAATCACAAATTCCGTGACTGCTACAATAATTTCGAGATTAGTCTAGAAAAAGGATGAGGTGGCATAATCCTAACCACTCATTCCATCACAAAATCAGCCACTCTTTGTCTATAAATAGTACACTATTCACTCATCTTCTCTCAAGCAAAAAACGTGGGTTATGTTTTCGAAGGGAGCTCAAATCTTCTTTATCTTCATGAAAGATTGTGATGAAAATGGATGAGTTCTTGGGATTATTTTGATCAAGTAAGCTTCTGAACTCCATTCCTTTCTTTATTTTTCAGTTTTAAGCAAGGAAACCAAAGCCCCATTTCTCATATAGCATGCCCTAACCATGGGAATTGTTAGATTTAGAATTGATAAGTTGTTTATAAGTATTTTGAGAGTAATATGATAATATAAACATGTAATGAGATTCATATGTGAATGAATATGTTTAGGAAATTATGCTTTGTGAATTGATATTTCTTGTTGATGGTTTGTGTTGGGTTGATGAGATGAGATGAAAATTGAGTAATATTGAAGTTGGGGAAGTGCTTATGTGAAATTCTAATGTAAAATTGGGGATTTACTTGAGCATTGTATTGGAAGAATTCATGTTTGGTCCTGAAATCAGTCGAGCGTCGCGACGCCAATGGCTCAACATCGCGACGCGTAGCAAAAAGATGGCCTCTGCTTTCATTCTGTCATTGGGCGTGTCGCGACGCTATAATCCCAGTGTCGCGACATGATACAAGAATTGCTTTCTGCCTCGACCCTGCCCAGTGCGCATCGCGACGTGCAAAGCTTTGCATCGCGATGCGTGACCATTTCTCACGATAAAATTTGTAGCCAATCTAGTTTCAACCCAGGATATTAGAGACCACCCGAAGGGATTCGTATCATCTTAAATACATGTGATTTACCATAGCACAAACGTAGAACATCATATAGCGATGATAATTTCGAAATGTATCCTGCGACATGTATTCTAATTAAGTTGTCCATTGAGGGTCATCGCATGAACCGTAAATTTCTTCGGCAAAATGAAGTAGGGCTAGTAGGACTCCAAATATGTGAGTGGACACTTTCCTTTTAAGTTGATTTTCATTATTTTGTTTTTTCATATCAGACTTACATTTCACATTATATTTTGAAAAATGGTTTAGAAAAGAAATATTTTTAAAGCATGATTTCATGATTTCGAGGCATGGAGGAAAATGCACCTCAGTATGTAACTTGTCACAGATATGGAATTGACGGAGAGGACATGTGCACATGTAGAGTACTAGAGGGACATCGATACGTAAAGCCTTTAAATCCTAGTTCATGACTAGGGATGACAGATGCCCCTAGATCGTAGATTCAGATCTTGGAGGGTAGCATAGATTCACAATCCCGGTTCTAGTTTAGTGGCTTAGGGGACGACGATAGGTAACACCCCAAAACCACTAGTTTCAGCGACAGGTAGTGGCATGCTTTGGGGGACGGTGATACATAACGCCTCAATGTCATGTATTTGCACTCTTGGATCTAGTTAGGCGTATAGGAGGACGACGATACGTAACGCCCCAATGAGTCAGGGTTTTTTTTTTCAGAGACAATTTTCAGAAACATATATTCCAAAAATAGTTTTCAGAGACAAACTTTCAAAAGGGATAGTTTTACAGAGAAAGTTTTATAGAAATAAAGTTTTCAGAAACAACATCTTTATAAGAGACTTTCAGAAAAAGGTTTTCACAATGGTTTCTAGAAAGAGAACGACCTTCAGGAAAGAAAAGTTTTCAGAAAAGATCTGATTTGATTTCTAGAACATGAGTTTTCATAAAGTATTTCAGTATTCATTTTAAAACCGTCCACTCACTTAGATCGTTCAAACGATCTCACCCCCCACTCCTAGTGTTTTATTTTACAGGTTCATGGAGGACAAGCTCAGGAGGATGGATACTGATGGCCGTCACTGGGGTGTTCGGTCCACCATGTCAAGTCAAAAATAGAGTCCAGTCAAGTCAAGTAAAGTCCAATCTCAGATATTTGTAAAACGGTTGTGTATGAGCATTCATGTATAGAGTTGTAACATTTATCATATTATTTGTTCAGTCGTATGTATATTATATCACGAGCTATGTTGTGATTTGGGCATTGGTCCCATATATAAAATTATATAAGGAGAGATCAACATTGTTTGTAATTAGAAGGTCAGTGGAATAGGGGGATAGTACGACCTATTCCTTGTCGGTAGCATTTCCAGATTGGGGATGTTACAAAGATGGTATCAGAGCATGTGGTCTAGGGAGTTAGTGACTGTAGTGGGCAGAGTTTTGGGTTCTGGTATACGTAGTATGTCCGGGATACCAGTATCCAATCCTCGAGTACGTCCTCAATGTTGGACAATTATGACCCATAGCATCACTATTTGTAAAAGACATTGTGTTTTTGTACAAATTAACTATGTGACAAAAGGAAATTGCTATTTTATCATTTTGTAATTGGATTACTTGGATATATAAATGATAACAGTCCATATGGTTAAACCAGATTAATAAGATATGAGACAATATTAACCCACGAACGGTTTAATCATTAAATGTCCCTAGTCGTGTTAGGGATATGCCCTATACCTAACTTGTGGATGGGCTATATGTACATGTATTTGTTATATTTTCATTAATTAATAAAATGGCAATCTTTATTATACGTTTCTTACATAACTTATATGAATCATCAACACTGTAAGAAAGCCCTTTGAGTAATAAGACGATGGCTTCCACGCCTTCTGAGAATAATTACTCTTAAATGTTCCTAGTATAGTTTTGTGAATAATCTGGGCGTTCACAAAGCGGAGAGACTAGCATGATGATATGATCCGCCCTTAAGTGGGGTAGCCGATCTCATAGGCTACTATCGGAGATCCGTCCGCTTGGTGTATCACATGAATGTATGAGTTGCTCGTGTTCATCGAACTGACCGCCGAAAGTTTTCATATGGAGTGTATATCCCATATGTCTATGAGAACTTTCATGTATCGATTATATGACTAGTCCTTAGACTTGAGGTCTTTATAATCTTATGTGTGGATCGAATAACCTTGACATTCTACTTCTCCGGTTCAAAAGATCCGGTCATAAGGGTGTGATTGGGTCATTTATTGAAACACATGAAGTTTTTAAAGATACAACAGAGAATCGCCACTCTCTCGGATAATATTTTCTTATAAGAGTAGTATTCCAGTTCGCGGGTTGATATGTGTGATCAGTGTTTGAGACTGTGGCCACATCGGAAGAATCATGTGAGATTCTTGGGTTAGCACGATTCATGACACTATCAACATCATACCTTTGACCATATGGGTAGACACTTTCCGTACCCTAGGTCAATAGGTGGGGATACAGTGAGGTGATGGACCGTATCATATGTAAATCGCATACAGAATGTGTATATATATCTTTCCTTCTCATTTGGGGGCCTTGGCATGTTGTTAGATGTCAACCTTGGTCATTGAAATCGAACGACCATCTGATCGGAGGATAATTATATTCGGTTAAATTATCACAATTCATTTCATGTCCAACTTGAGGGGAACCCAAAAGGTCACACACAATAAAGTCGAAATCAATGGTTAACAGTTCACAATACATATTTAACAGCATATATGATTGCTGTAAGAATTGTTCATAAATGGTTCAATGTGTTTAATTATTGAACATATCATTTATGAGGTTCCATGGTGGCTTAGGGATTGGTGAATGACGATAGGGGCACTTTAGGAATTGGAAGAAATAGATAAAAAAAATTACTATTCACATGAATAGTAACACGTGAATAGTACCGTGTGAATAGTAAATTTTTTTAATATTTAATTTTGTTATTTGTTTTGAATTCCAATTCGGCCCAAACTCTTATTAGGGTTTTATAATCTCATTAAACCACTAAATTAAGATCCAATGGCTAAGATTAAATTGGTTTTATCCCACATCGGATTCTTAATTAATTTTGTTGTCTTTGGGGCACTATATAAACCCAAAGAATTCTTCACAAATTTTTGCACCAAACCTTTCATATCTTGGGTTTATATAAGTGAGAAACTCTAAAGTTTAAGAGTAAGCCACTGATTTTGAGGATCCTTAAGTCTAATTGACTAGAGGAACCTCGAGTTAGAAGTTTTGAGGTATTTGCCTAGGCTAGTACCAAGGGTAAAATACCCGTTCACTCAAGGAGTAGTCTTGCCGTTGAGTTTTGGCTTTGGTATGTGCATTTT
This sequence comes from Zanthoxylum bungeanum, assembly GCA_019454045.1. Taxonomy (NCBI): domain Eukaryota; kingdom Viridiplantae; phylum Streptophyta; class Magnoliopsida; order Sapindales; family Rutaceae; genus Zanthoxylum; species Zanthoxylum bungeanum. The sequence goes on from SKCR01048205.1 coordinate 28,818, forward strand.
TGGAGGCCACACACTTGGGTGGCTCTTTGGAACGTGGAAGAGCTTGCTGAGTTCGAGAAAAGCTTGTAGATTGGAGGGAGGACTGGAGGAGTCTACGGTTCAAGTAAGTCTTTTTCTTTCTTTATTTTTATTAGAGTTCTTATGATAGTTAGCATGTTTAGGTTTATGTTATTTGCATGTTTTATGAGTTTTATGCTTAGAATATATAGTAACATGCCTAGGCTTGTAGAAAAATCTAAAAAAATGGGTCTTTGGCAAAGGGAAAGCGGCATCATAATTTTAATTATTTATTTTTCCGCTGCGCACTCGCGACCGCTTCCCAACAGTGGTATCAGCGCGACATTTTTGTTTTGATTAGTCCTCACACATTTGAACTCGAAATTGGGTGTTTAAAAGCTCGTTGGAAAGCTAACACCCTGAACTTAGTTTTAGGCATAAGTTTTGCATGATTTGGGTTAGATTTGAATTGTGAAATTGCATTTATTTAAATTTCACGCGTCTGCAGAAAAACGTGAATAGTAAATTTATTTGAATAAAATAAAATGAAATATCATAATTAAATATTAATCAAAGTTGTTTAATGCCTAAAATAATTCCAACATATTAAAACTCATATGCTTGATGATTCTATGTATGATTATAATTGGCATTGATATTTAGGGTGCAAGCATCTAGAGACTTTCTAAGAATTAGAGAGTGTATTGCTTATCCCTTAGCTAAGTAATTTTCCGTGATGAGAACTTAGAGATTTATTACCTTTAAGGCTAATAAATACAAATCACTTGTTTTTTATAAAAGAATTATAAAAGATACAAGTGGGGTGGGACCAAAGCGTTAATAAAACTTTCCAAACTAAAGTTAATTTAAACAAATGTATTACTAGAGTTAGATAATGATTTGGTGTCTTCCTTCACTCACTACCTTTTTATAGCCAAAAGGAAAAGCTGCGAAGACATCTAGATAATCATTTACTCAAAGCTTACCTTAAAGCATATTTAAAGTGTTGGACTAATTTGGAGGACCTATTGTTTATTCCTGTCACCAAAGCGATAAGAGCATAAGAGGTAAGGGTATTTAAGAGAGTTCGCTTCACCCTCATTCTGGGGAATTTTCAATGGAGGAATCTATTTGACAGTTATTCACTTTAACTTGCTAAAATCCTCAATAATAATTGAAGTCTAAAATTTACCTCCCATTGTAAAGTATAGACCCAAAGGGCTTAAACCGTATTGGCAGGACTGGGCTTTACCAGACTGACCAATACCAATTTGTCCCTAAATCGTACTATTGACAATAGTTTGACTTTTCTGAGTCATAAGACGCAGCGACCCTTAGGCGTGGTCTTATAACTTAGTGGCAAAGATTGGGTGTCCACAAGGACTAGCATAAGCTATGACATGTTTGATTGCCCAACCCAATGATCAAGGAATTGTGATTTATATCATAAATTGGTTGGGAACCTACCTAATTGTCGTATTTTATAACGACCGGCCCTAGTTGGAGTTATGAAATGATGATAATGGGATCTTTGCCCACAAGAAATCCATCATATTGGGGTTGATGCGATTTGCTTAAAATTTTAAAATAATTGAGTGGGAGCAAATTCATAATATTAAAGCTCATGTTATTATGAAACATTAATGAAAAACATATTCCTAATTTTAACATTCTCTCTTAACATATGGGTTAAAATATTTCAAAAACATTCAACTGGCAAACAGAGTATCAATTCGTTCCATCATTGATGAGCATAAGCTCAAAGGGGACAACTACAATGACTGGTCTAGAAATCTTAAAATTGTCTTACGACAAGAAAAAATTTTCTATGTTCTTGAAAGATCGTTTCCCCTTGAACCCGCACAAGATGCTGACCAAAATACATTCGACACTTGGAAGAAACACGTCGATGATGATGATGAGCAAGCAGTTTCCATAATGCTTGGCTCTATGTCGGATGAACTTCAGAAAGCTCACGAAGATATGGATGCTCAAACCATCATCTTTCACTTGAAGAAGTTGTATGCAACTTCCGTTCATACCGTGAGATTCCAAGTGTCATTTGTCTTATTCCAAACAAGGTATAAGGAATGAAATGTTAGTGGACATGTGCTTTAAATGATTGCCCACATTGAAAAATTAGCCAACCTCGGGTTCCTCATGGATCATGAGATATGTCAGGATCTAATTCTTCAGTCCTTACCATAAGAATTCTCTAACTTTATTATGCAGTTTCATTTGTCTGATAAATAAGCTACTTTAGCAGAATTGCACAATCTGATAAAACAAGCAGAGAAGGACTTGAAACCGGAGCTTAAAACCTCCGTCATACTTACGGGTACGGACCTGAAGCCACGAGGCCCAAAGAAAAATAAGGGCAAGGCCAAGGCTCCAGATCACCTAAAGCCCAATGGTAAGGTGGAGAAGAAAAAGGGAAATGTTTCTTTTAAGGAAAGAAGGGTCATTGGAAGAAAGACTGCAGATCCTTGAAAGCCAAGGAAGCTAGGGAAGCCCAAGAGGCCAAGAAGCCCAATGCTTCATGTATGTTGTATATGATTGAACTATATTCTCAAAACTCTGAACCTTCTACTTGGGTGCTTGACACCGGTTGTGGGACTCACTTGTGTACCAATGTGCAGGGCCTGAGAAATAGTAGGAGACTCCGTCATGGGGAGATTGACTTACGCATGGGTAATGGAGCAAAACCGGCTGCATTATGCGTGAGAACTTATTCATTAGTTTTGCCGAATGGTTTAGTTTTAGACTTTGAAGATTGTGTTTACATACCTTTTCTAGTAAATAACATCATTTCAATTTCCTCTTTATGTAATAAAGGCTTTTCATGCCTAATAAGTTGTAATGAATGTTCTATTTATTTCAATGAAATAAAATATAGAGATGGTATTTTGAATAATGGTATCTATGTCGTACAAACTAACAAAGAATGTTCAACCTCTGATATATACAACGTTAAATCGAATAATCTCAATGAATCACTTCTATGGCACAGTCGCTTAGGTCATATCAATGAAACAAGATTAACTAAGCTACATAAGGATGGGTATTTCGGACCCTTCAAATATGAACCTTATGGAACTTGTGAGTCTTGTTTACTTGGTAAAATGACCAAATTACCCTTCAAAGGTAAATGACAGCGTGTAACGGAGACATTAGAACTCATACATTCTGATGTATGCGGACCAATGTCTGTAACCACTAGAGGTGGATTCTCTTACTTCATTACCTTTATTGATGATCACTCGCGATATGGGTATGTGTATCTTATGCGGTACAAATCTGAAGCCTTTGAGAAATTCAAAGACTTCAAAGCTGAAGTAGAAAACTAGCTTATAAAAGTATTAAGTCACTAAGGTCTGACCGAGGTGGTGAATACTTAAGCAACGAATTTCAAGATTACTTGAGAGAAAATGGCATTATTTCCCAGTGGACTCCTCCGGGAACTCCACATTATAATGGGGTCTCCGAATTAAGAAATCGAATATTATTAGATATGGTCCGATCATTGATGCCAGACACATATCTACCTCTTTCATTTTGGGGTCTTGCTTTAGAAACTGCAACACTACTACTAAACCAAGTTCCTTTCAAGACTGTTAGTCAAACACCATATGAGTTATGGTCTGGGAAACGTCCTAGCCTTAGTTATCTAAGAGTTTGGGGATGTGACATATATGTCAAGCTCACACAAACTAACAAATTGGATGATAGGGCAGTTAAATGTAAGTTTTTAGGATTACCTTGAACTCAAGAGCATACGTGTTCTACGTCCCAAATGAACAAAGAACATTTATCTCAAGAAATTCTAAATTTCTAGAGAATGAATTTTTCTTCTCAAGAAATATAGTGGGAGTAGACTTGACCTCGATGAGGTATGAGAAGAACAAACTAACATAGAACTAAACCCCAGGCCCCTCAAAAGGGCAGCGATGGAACAACCACAAGGTTATGAACTCAGAAGGTCTGATAGAGAAAGACATGAGCCTGAAAGATATGGTTTCCATATTGATGAGGAACATGATCAGGTCATTGATAATGATGATCCCACCAGTTATGACGAAGCAATGCGTGACATTGATTCAGTCAAGTGGCTTGAGGCCATGTAATCCGAAATAGACTCTATGTATCAGAATCAAGTCTGGGACTTGGTAGATGCACCTGAAGGGATAAAACCCATAGGCTGCAAGTGGATTTACAAGCGTAAAACTGATGCAGAAGGCAACATCCAAACCTATAAAGCTAGGTTGGTGGCGAAAGGTTATAGACAAATCCAAGGAATTGACTCTGAGGAAACCTTCTCGCCTGTTGCAATGATAAAGTCCATTCAAATTTTACTGGCACTAGCTGCACACTTTGATGATGAGATTTGGCAGATGGATTTCAAAACAACTTTCCTTAATGGGAACCTCCTAGAGGAAGTCTATATGACACAACCTGAGGGGTTTGCATCTAAGGATGATCATAATAAAGTATGCAAGCTTAAATGATCCATTTATGAACTCAAGCAAGCCTCCAGAAGTTGGAATATATGATTTGATGAGACAATCAAAGAATTTGACTTCATCAAAAATGTAGACGAGCCTTGTGTTTACAGGAAAAGTAGTGGGAGTGCTGTTGTATTTCTTGTATTATATGTCGATGACATATTAATCATCGGGAATGATATTCCCATGATGCAAGCCACCAAGCAATGGTTATCTCAGAATTTCTCCATGAAAGATTTGGGAGAAACAGCCTACATCCTCAGCATTAAGATCTATCGTGATAGATCTAAGAGGTTGTTAGGACTTTCTCAATCTACTTACATAGATAAAGTTTTGAAAAAAATTCAAAATGGAAGATTCCAAAAGAGGTAATTTACTACTTGTCATGGAATCAAATTATCCAAGGAGCAATGTCCTCATACTCCTTCAGATAAAGAGCCTATGAGTAGGATCCCTTATGCTTCAGTAATAGGATCGATCATGTACGCCATGCTATGTACAAGACCTGATGAGCATAACGAGTAGGTATCAGGAAAATCCTGGTGAGCAACACTAGGCAGCTGTCAAAACAATCATCAAGTATCTAAGAAGAACTAAGGATGTGTTTTTGACATACGGAGATTGTTCTGAGATGAAAGTCATTGGTTACTGTGATGCGAGCTTTCAAATCGACAGGGATGACAGCAGATCGCAATTATGATATCTGTTTACTTTGAATGACGGTGCTGTCAGTTGGAAAAACTCAAAGAAGTCAACTATATCAGACTCCACCACTGAAGCCGAGTATATTGCAGCATCTGAGGCAGCTAAAGAAGCAGTCTGGATAAAGAAGTTCATCACGGAACTGGAAGTGCTTCCTACGATAAAGAATGGCATCATGATGTACTGTGACAACACAGACGCCATTGCTCAATCAAAGGAACCAAGGTCCCATCAGAAATCCAAGCATGTACTCAGGCGATTTCATCTCATCAGGAAGATTGTTGAGAGAAAAGAAGTTATTATAGAGAAAATACCCACAGAAGATAATCTTGCAGATTCTCAGACTAAAGAGCTGACTCAACAAAAGCATGATAGGTACACTCGAGAGTATGGTGTCCAGATTCATACTAATTGGCTATAGTGCAAGTGTGAGATTGTTAGGGATATGCCCTATACCCAACTTGTGGATAGGCTATATGTACATGTATTTGTAATATTTTCATTAATTAATAAAATGAAAATCTTTATTATTCGTGTCTTACATAACTTATATAAATCATCAACACTGTAATAAAGCCCTTGGAATAATAAGACGATGGCTTCCACGCTTTATGAGAATTATTACTCTTAAATGTTCCTAGTCATAGTTTTGTGAATAATCTGGGCGTTCAAAAAGCGGAGAGACTAGCATGATGATATGATCTGCCCTTAAGTGGGGTAGCCGATCTCATAGGCTAATTCAAATATTCATCTGATTTGTTCGGATCATACATCGTGGTGATGTGATGATCGAATAAATCGCATCAGATGATAATACTGCAAATCCGCTGACGAAAGCATTTCTTCAGCAGAAATTTGAACGAACCGTACATAGTTCGGGTGTAGGACACTTGAGTGATTGGCTATAGGCCAAGTGGGAGATTGTTGGACATTTATGGCCCATAGCATCACTATTTGTACAGATCATGGTGTTGTTGTACAAATTAACTGTGTGACAAAGGAAATTGCTCTTTTATCATTTGTAATTAGATTACCAAGATGTATAAATGATAGAAGGTCCATATGATTAGTTCCGGATTGAGATGATATAAGACAATATCAATCCACGAAGGTTTAATCATTAAATATCCCTAGTCGTAGTATTATCGAGATTGGACATCGATAATGCGTAAAAGACTAGTATTACACTTGTGCGCTTTGTGGGAACATAACATCATAGTTCTCATATATTTGGGTATATGATACTCATGCAAGTGTAATAAGAGGTTGTGTTTACCGATGGTATGGGAACAGCTTCGCTCTGGATAGACCCATCGGAATTCCATTGGTAGTATGACTATGTGTCTATGAAAGTCCGAATCAGGGTAGGTGTATCTGGTCTTAACTTGAGACTTGCACCGCTAATACTTGCGACAATCAATATATTTTGGTTTTGGTCGTCCAGTGCTTTAACAGGTTCTGTGTACACCTCTTTTGGGTATATTGAGAATCATAGTGTATTGGGTGTGATGTCGAGATGGAAATATCACTCCAGTCGTAGTGGAGATGATGATCACGTAGGATACGGAACTGGTGCTCTTATGTACTGCAGTCATCGAGATAATATGACTAGGTCATGATTATCCGATAATAGAGACTAGTTACCAGAGATCCGATATGTGCTTCGTACGGGGCGGACACAATTCCAGCCCTAGGCCTTGCACGTGACATCCGATGCTGGATCGAAATACGCAATACTACTTATACTACGCCTGATATTGATCACATATTCCAGTAAGAATATTTCTAGAGAATTGGGTACGCACAGTGTTTTGCTAGAAGCCAACCATGTCTTGTAAATCGGTAAAAAACGTAGTACTAGGTACGTACGTGTACGGATAGTCCGACGACCAGATTTACTGCCAACATATCCGAGGATCTCATGGGTCACTTCCCGAAGATTCACCGATGATGTATGACTCGCACTTTATTAATCTGGGATTAATTATAAGAGAGAGAAAATTAATCTGGGATTAATTACGGAGATATTTTATCTGGGATAAAATATTATTTAAAGATAGAGAATGATTAATTTGGAATTAATCGATAAAATAATATATTCGATATATTATACGAAATTGGATTTCAACGCGGAATTAAAATTAGATTTTAATTCGGGCGAACGAGTTAATTTAGAATTAATTCGTTAGCGACGTGAATAGTAATTTTGCTAGGCATAATTATTTAATTAGGTCGCAACGGAAAATTCGTTAATTCGGAATTAGCGAACCCGAACCCGAGCCCTGGAGTGTTTGCGGGCGCACTCGCATTTCGAATTCAAGTGAGGCCCACAAGTCACATCAAGCGTCAAATCATTAGTCACTTTGATTGATGTGATGTCTAGTCACTTTGAGTGATTTGACAACTTGTCATGAGTGATTGATGGTGGTGGTTGAAGGCTTTAAAGCCTTGTACCTAATTTTGGGAAATGGATTTTTTAAATTCATTTTTAAATGTATTAGATACACAAACCAAACACAACTCTCCTATTATTTCCTCTCTACCTCTCGGCCAATGGCTTATTCTCTCTAAAATTTCTTGTAAAAACCTGTGAGCAAAGAGAAGGCAATAGTGAGGATTTGTTGCAAATTCTTCACAAGTGCTAGCACACTCTTGGAGTCTTGCGAAGGTGATAGGGAAGGAGCTTGAAGAACCGAAAATGGAGGAGCACAAAAAGAGCCTTTGTCGTGAGCCACCTTGGAGGAAAGCTTGAAGTTTTTGTTGTTCCTCGCATCGCCAAATCCGATCAATGTAAGTATGATTCCGCCATTCTTCGTTGAGTATTCACATGTCTTTCATTGCTTGATCGATCCCGGGACTATAGTAGAAACCCAACAATGGTATCAGAGCCATTTTGAGCATGAAACTTGATTAGGGTAAAATTGTTGGAATATGCTTATATTATGTTAACTTTGAGTTGTGCATAACCAATTTTGTGAAAATTGAATTGGATTGATTTTCCCCAAATCCATTGGCTTGGCCGAATGGTTGAAATGCCCTATGTCATGGTGATTTTTTGATCATTGGATGAGTTGAAATCATTTGGGTAATGTTGATTGTGGATTTAATTGGATTGAAACCGAATCGGACAGGAAAAACCCTAAAATGCTGTGACTATAAGCACGTAAAATGATGTGATTTTTTTATTCAAATGTGTTGGACATATGTTGATGATAATGAGCATAATTGATTGAGTGAATTAGTATTTTGGAAATGTTAATTTGGGTAATTAATTATGGCTATACACTTTGGTTAATTTAATTATGAAATTTGGAATTTTGAAATTAAATTAATTGGGCTTAAAGTTGTAATTGGGCTTAATGGGCTTGGTTGGGCCAAGTTTGGTTTAGGCTAATTGGTTGGATCCAAATGGGCCCAAAACCATATCCATATAGTCCAATTATGACTTAATGAACCTTTAACTTTAATTGGGCCTAATGGGCCTAAATTGATTTCTTGGCAAATTAGGGTGATTCCTTAAATGGGCTTTGGTATTTGGGTTTGACCCATATTGACCAAAAGTCCATGCCTTATGAAATTAATTAAAAGCCTATTGGAATTTAAATTAAATTGACATTGGATGTTAATCGGGCTTTGAGACCCGTAACGATTAGATTTAGAATCTAAGTCGTAAAGGTACATTAAAAAGTGTAGATATTTAATTTGGAATTAAATATAGAATTAGTATTAAATACAAATTGAATTGGATTTAATGTTGTAGTTTAGTATAATTCAAGAATTTGTACTTTGAGTACTTATTCGTAAAACAAGTTGGACTCGCGCAAAATCAAATCGTTGTTTGAACATTGGATGGTCATTAATTATCAGATTAATTAATTGGATTAGATTGATTGATAACATGCTTGTGTGAATACATGGTTGCGATGTATGAATAATGTATATCAGATGGATATTAGATGTGTGATGGAAATTTTGGAAATTATTGTAATAAATTTAGAATTTATTAATTGGACCTGCGTGTCCAGCTTATTTCCTCTTGACTCTGTGTATTTCTCTTCTCACCTATTCCCCTCAATGTAAATGAGGTTTCTTTAGAAGTGTTATGTAATCGGGTAGAAGTAATACTTGTGCTAGCGTGAGAGAGGAAAGTGAGAGATTTGTTCTAGGAACAATGTGTTAAGTATCCATCCGCATATCATTATTATATTTATTTACGCGCCTTATTATGTGTTTAGAATGTATGTTTAAGGGTGTATGATGATGAGACCTTAACAAAGATAATTAATTGGTTGCTAATTATGCGAAAAACCCTCACTACATATTAAGCGTTTTTCTTTCCATTGAGTGATTCTTACTCAAGATCCAAGACTGTCACTGGTTTGTTGGCCAAAGTCAAGACCTTTGTCCGTCACGGATGTGTTTGAATCATGAAAGTTTTGTTCCATATTGGTGTCTTGTCCAAGTTGTGATTTGTTGGCCAAAGTCAAGATCACTTCTTGTCCATCGACATTGATTACGAAGCTTTCCAAGGTCAATAGGTTCCGCTTAACTGGGATCACTAAGTTTGTTGTGCCAAAGCCAATGCTTAGTTGATTCAGAGGAAAAAGGTTAGGCAATATATTGGATATATTGGCATATATAAGATATATGTTTCGGACTTGGATGTCCACCTACTGGATCTAGGAATTGGATGAGATCCAATTGATAATAGAGATCTACCTAGTTAATTATCATACAATTTGTTGGCCAAAGTCAAGATTGTGTGTTATTTAACGGGATCCTAGCCCACTAGGAAACAAGGTTTCCCGAGTACTCAACAGAGGGTTAGAGGCTTGCAGAAAAATAGTGGGAGGCAAGTATTAAATTTGCAATATTCGTTTAGTTACTTGCCATACGCGCTCATTACAATTATTTCGTCAAATAAATTAATATATTAGTTGGACTAATATTTAAACGTTGTTTTAATTAAACAGTTGAACTGTATTCAAACTATTTCATTATAGTTGATTATATAATTGGATTATAGTAATCAATATATTTGAATTAACTAATTTCAATTAATAGTTGATTTTATAATTGGATTATAGTAATCAATATAATTGAATTTAATCAATTAAATTATAGTTGATTATATAGTTGGACTATAGTAATCATTATAATAAATAGTACCTAAAATCGTTGATTAAATAGTTGGACTATTAGAATCAAGATAATTGAAAGATTAGTGTTTAAAACATAATCCTGGGTGAAAATGTATTTAAACGACTTTAATTTTCAAATAAGGAATAAAACTTCAGGATAGTCCTGAAAACCGAGAAGTTACTTTATTTGATATAGTGACATCTCAAGCCTAAGCTTAGAGTTGAGCAAATAGTAGAACATGATATTTGGAATATTCATGTGATGATAACTTTAGTGCTTAATCCAATAAGCTTGCCAAATAGACTCCTTAATTTCTTAATCAGAACTAAGGATTAAATCCTTATAGTATGATATTGAAATTGAAGGATCTTCATAGATCTATCCTTAGATATTAGAAGTAGAAATTGCAATAGAAAACTCTTGGAGAGTTAATGGATATACTCAAGGAGTCAAAGCCAAAGTTTGCAATAGGCAAGAAGCGCAAGACGCATCTTACTTCGACATTCCGGAAGGCCAAGGCTTGGCCAAAGGCTTCTGGAGTGTGGAAAAGGGGCAACGACAAGATCATTATAATCTTCTGGGAAGATAAAGGAAATATCCCAAAATGTCTGCCTAAACTGTGGCAAACGGGGTCACTGGATGCGTGACTGCCGTATGAAGAAATTGAAGATGGGCAAGGCTCCGACTTCAAATATGTTTGTTATAAACATGTTCACTACTAGTATTAAAATTGGATTTTAGATACTGAGTGTGGTACATAAATATGTGTTGTTGTGCAGAATCTGCTGATAAGCAGGAGACTGACTTCAGATGAGATTTAGCTACGAATCGAAAACGGGACGAGAGTCACTGTTTTAACCGTAGAAACCTAAGTTTAGGAACTACCCTACGGGTATGTACTTAAATTAGGAAACTGTTAAATGTAACTAGTTTGACTAGAAACATTATCTCTATATCAGAGTATAATCCGTTGCGGATATACCTTTATATTCTAAAATACTAAAGTGTTTTATTATATAAAGATGATATTAAGATAAACACATTAGATGTGAATAACAGTATTTATATTTAGAATATAAATGAATCTCAAACGTATAACATGACAAACAAATAGCTCAAACTAATTTAATCAGTTGAGACTTATAAGTGGCATTGTTGTCTG
>SKCR01048206.1:0-40483 GCA_019454045.1 Zanthoxylum bungeanum
ATGTGAATACATATTTAGACGAATATACTATTAGTTAGTATGAGAAATATGTCGGACAAGTGATTGGCCCTCTCACACGGGAAATCACCTCCATTACTTTGTGTTAATGGGAGATGAGACAAAATTTTAAGATTATTATCTTAGTGATAATTTAGAGAGCTCAAGCTTAAAAATTAAGTAATGTCGTTCTGAGACAGAATTGTTTCTGGAATATGCGCGTCGCAACGCGCAACACCTTGCGTTGCGACGCAAGATCAGAATTTTCCCCAAATCAGTTTAATTCATTCCAGTTCCACCACAGCGGGTTAGAAGCCACCATATGGGTCTCGTATCAGTTTCTGAATACACAGTACACCATGATATAAGGATGATATGCTTTGAAATAATAATCAGTGCTTGAGTGGATAAATTTAGTTTAATTCAGAATATGTTCCCAGCCCATTTTCTAATCAAAGTTGTCAATTATAGATCATCGTAGGAACCTGAGTTTCCTCAGCAAGTGAGTAATGCCAGCCAGATTCTAAACTAATGAGTGGACATTCTTCCTTAAAGTTTACTTTTATTATGTATTTTTACATATCATACTTATTTTTACGCTTTTAGGGCGTTAGTTGATTTTTACTGCAGTTATTACATGAAAAATTATGTTTTAAGATATAATTGAGAAAGAAATATTTTCAAAGTATGATTTTATATTTTCAAGGCATGGGGAAAAACCCACCTTAGTATGTAACTTGGTACAGACATGGAATTGACGGATGACAGGTGCACATATAGAGGACTATGGGGGACGGCGATACGTAACGCCCCCAAATCCTAGTACAGGATTAGGGATGACAGATACCTCTAGATCCTAGTTTCAGAGCTTGGAGGGTAGTATAGATCTGCACCCCTAGTTCTAGTTTAGTGGCTTGGGGGACGACGATACGTAACGCCCCAAGACCACTAGTTTCAGGGACATGATTGGCATGCATTGGGGGACGAGGATACGTAACGCCCCAAAGTCATGGATTTGCACTCCTGTCTCTAGTTAGGCATATGGGGAGACAGTGATACGTAACGCCCCCATACGTCAGGTTTTCATAGGCAGAGACCAGCTTTCAGAAATAATTTTTAGATACAGCTTTTAGAAATAGTTTTTAGATACAGCTTTCAGAAATAGTTTCAGATATAGATTTCAGAAAAGGTTTCTAGAAAGGAAAGTTTTCAGAAAACAATGGTTTTACAAGAGACTTTTAGAGAAGATAAGTTTTACAAAGAGATTTCAGACGAGATTTTTTTAGAAAAGAATTCAGATTTTTCAGACAAGAAAAGATTTTTCATTTAAAGCAATTTCTTGAATTTTGATTTTAGAACCGAACATTTCAATAATAGTATTTCAGTTTTCATTTTAAATCGTCACTTCACTTAGATCGTTCAAACGATCTAATCCCCTACTCCCAGTGTTTTGTTTTACAGGTTCTTGGAGGACGAGCTCGGGAGGATGGACACTGATGGCAGTCACTAAGGAGTTGGTCCACTAGGTCAAGTCAGGAATTAAGTCCAGTTCTGTCAGAGTCAGTGAATGTTTTGTAACATATGTGTTATACAGTAATGGTCACATGTATATTGCATTATAGAAGTTATTATCAGTGTTGAAATGTGTACTTAAACAGAGTACTTAGTATTAAGAGTATTATGGATACATGGTTGATGAGTTGGGCTAGGGTCTCATACATGAGTTTATATATATATGAGATAAGAATAGCAGTTATCAGAAGTCAAAGGCTTATGGGGATAATACAGTCTATCCTCTGTCGGTAGCATCTCCCGAATTGGGGATGTTTGTAGGACACAGAACTTGACGACGCTGTTCTAGACTCACGGCCTAGTTGGGAGTACGAAATAACATGGAGTCACCACCCGGTGTGAACCGGACAAAGATTTAAGGCCGCACTCACCCCTCGCAAGGGAAGACCTCAAACCGTTGGTTCGGAATGGTCTCTTACTCATGCCACTTGTGATGAAAGGATTTATGTAATAATTTAATTAGGCTTAAGTAACACTTATTTCCAAGAGTATCATGCTTCTAAATTCACATGTACAAAATAAAACTTACACATACATTTCACATCTAAGATTGCATGCTTGAAAATACCTCAAAGTAACAACGAACATACAATTTCATTTAGCATATCATGTTCACGGAAAACACAAGCATACATACTAACCATACAAGCATACATATGAGCACTTTTCCAAGTGATACGTGGAATTGTATCCCAAGTACAGACCATACTACCGTCCATTCGTAATCGGCTACGGAATTTATGTCTGGGTTTCCATCCGATATACCACAAGAAATAATACTCCAAAGTCATCATGACATAGGTATATGAATCGTAATACGTTAAATCAAGACTAAGGCAAATGACGCAACCAATGGAACAAACATGTTTTTCATTATGATGTGCACAAAGATAAGAACGACTATATGGGGGTTTCATAAAAAATCACCTAAGAAACAATTATACATGGCATGTGATGAATATGTCTCAGTTCAGTGTTCGCGTTCGTGTAGCGTTCGTAAACGCGTTCGAACGGTAAACAGAAGGTTCGTGTTTGTATGGCGTTTGATAACGCGTTCGAACGGAACCAGACCTGATGCATGATAAGACTAAGAAAGTACGTGTGCATTCACGTAGCGTTCGAGAACGCGTTCGAACGGTAACAGAAGGTTCACGTTCATATAGCGTTCGAGAACGCGTTCGAACGGTAACAGAAGGTTCACGTTCATATAGCGTTCGAGAACGCGTTCGAACGGAACCAGACCTGATGCATTATGAGACTAAGAAAGTACGTGTGCGTTCGTGTAGCGTTCGAGAACACGTTCGAAGGTAAACATAAGGTTCGCGTTTGTGTAGCGTCCGAGAACGCGTTCGAACGAAATCAGACCTGATGCATGCGACACAAAGAATAAAGATGACAATGTCAAGCTCAGTATGTCCGATCAAACGTATCTTGTATTCAACCGAACACACATCAACCGGCGCGGCAAAGCATCATGGTAAAGGGGTTTAACCCCTCCCCATAGGGGATCTCGCATCGCACTTACTAAGCCCATGTGCTCGATTGAATCATGCATACAAAGAATTAAAAGCAATAATATTAAACGTAGTATGCCAGATTGAACGTATCTTGTATTCAACCGAACACACATCAACCAGCGCGGCAAAGCATCGTGGTAAAGGATTTTAACCCCTCCAATTAGGGGACCTTCCATCGCACTTACTAAGCCCATGCACTCGATTGCATCATGCATACAAAATAAAGACAATCGTATCAAACTTAGTATGCCCGATTGAACATATCTTGCATTCAACCGAACACACATCAATCGGTGCGGCAAAGCATCGTGGTGAAGGATTTTACCCCTCCAATTAGGGGACCTTTCATCGCACTTACTAAGCCCATGCACTCGATTGTATCATACATAAATAAGCAACATGCAGAATTCAAGTAACGAAAATAGATAAATCAATCCAACATGAAACAAAAGAAGGTGCCGTTTACTCAAGTGGTACGTGGAGTTGTATCCCAAGTACAGACCGCACTACCGTCCATTCGGATTCGGCTACGGAATTTACGTCTGGTTTTCCATCCTATATACCACAAGAGACGACACTCTTCCATTCATCCAATACCCACAACACACATCATATACAAACAATATTCAACAAAGAATTAAAATACAGTCAAAATAAATGACAAGAATCAAATGAAGATGAGTGTGGGAAGTACCCTCAGGTCTAACCTTTTAAGCCGTCTCTCGGACTCGCGTTTCACGCAGATCGGAAGGGTTAAAACTCCGTAACTTTTCTGGTTCACTGGTTTGCCTTTTCCTTCGCTGTTCGGCCACTCAAGCTACTGTTTCGACTCCGTTTTGCTACTGTTTCCTTGTGGTTTTACTGCCTTTTGCCTCTGTATTTTCTGCTTACTGTTTCAGGTCTTGTTTTTGGTGTTTTAGGCTACTATTTTTGACGTAGTTTACCGTTGTTTTAAGGTGATTTTGGGCTGCTATGTTTGGTGTGATTTCAGTGATGTGTGGAGGTTTATGGGGCTGATTTTCGGTGGTGATTAGGGGTTGTTTTGGTGGTTGTAGGGGGTGTGAATGGCTACTTGTATTTTCGGTGATGTGGGGGTAAGGATGAAGGGATTGATTTGCTATCTTTCTCGTGATTGGCGTGTGATTTCTTAAGGTTTTTTGCTGTGACTTGCGTGTGAATAGTGTATGAGCTAGGGAAGTGCATGTCTTGGTGAGAGGTTGTTTATATAGAGAAGGGCTAGGGCTTCACCTTGTCTCACAAGGAAGGGATTTTGGCATTAAAAGAGGATTTGATTTGGTGTTGAGCAAGGAAAGTCAAAGATTGAGGGGGGGACAAATCTTGGCTAGATAAGGAAGTCAATATCTTTAATTTGTTATGATTGATTTTAATTAGGCATGACATCTTTTAATTTAGTATGTGATTTGTTTAGTTAGGAAGCTAATATATTTGATTTATCTTATTAGGTATGATTATATTTTATGTTTTATTTAATTGGTAAATGGTTTAAATATTTTATTTAATATTAATGTTTAATTTAATTAAATTGGGATGTGTTTTATGGGCTTTGGGGGGCTAATTGGGCTGGGGTGCGAGGCTAGCAGCAAAACCAGAAATACCGACTCCGTTCGAACGTCCATTCGAACGCGGCACGAACGTCCGCAATATGCCTGACGTTCGAACGAAGTAACGAACGCAGCACCAACGAAGACAGTGAACTTGTGAAATGAACTAGATGGCGCACTTATTTCGAATTTCCCCTTCTGACCTTCGTTTCCCGCAATATCCTTAGCTAAAAGGTAGTGCCTCCAACTGAGACGCATCATCGGGTTTCACATGCGAAGATACAATGCCTACAGTCGCCCCCACTTTGATGGGACTTGTGCAGTGTGTGACTTTGAACAATCCTATCAAATTTATGCAATGCATTTTCACTTACCTGGCTCGGCTGCTGCCCTCGAGCTGAGTTGGTGCTGCAGTGGACCTCGATCCCGGGACGCATCCCAATAACTGCATCCGGCAACGGGGGCACCTCGACCCAACAACCGCTGACTATAGGACCTCGCCCTCGAACTGATGATGTAGTGGGTACCTCGACCCTGGGCCCTCGACCCGGAACTACAACTGAAACGGGGGTACCCTCGACCCTGGGCACCTCGACCCGGAACTACAACTGACAACGGGGGCACCTCGACCCTGGGCACCTCGACCCAATACCACTGACTATATAGGACCTCGCCCTCGAATTGATGATGTAGTGGGTACCTCGACCTTGGGCACCTCGACCCGGAACTACAACTGACAACGGGGGCACCTCGACCATGGGCACCTCGACCCAATACCGCTGACTATAGGGACCTCGCCCTCGAACTGATGATGTAGTGGGTACCTCGACCCTGGGCACCTCGACCAGGAACTACAACTGACAACGCAACGGGGGCACCTCGACCCTGGGCACCTTGACCCAACACCGCTGACTATAGGGACCTCGCCCTCGAACTGATGATGTGTCTCCATACCCGGAGATGACATGATATGGTCCTCGCCCCCAAGTTGATATGGGCGTCGCCTCTTGGGACTCGTCCCAAAACTAAAATTGTGTTGACGCTGGTTGGCTCATTTCTGCCGCTTTCTCCTTTCTTCAAACCTGCGAACACAAAACAGAAACAAACACGAAGAGAATGCAATGTTACGTGTATGCATGAATGATTTTCTTATTCCGTTGGGTTAGGTCTTCTGCTAATTCCCGTGGTAACTGCTCGGTCTTCTCCCCCTCAGGCAAAGTATTGCTTCAATCTGTCTACGTTGATCGGCTCGTGAACTCGTTTCCTTCCAAGTCTGATAGCTTCACTGCTCCATTTCCCATTACCTTCTGCACTATGTAAGGTCCTTCCCATTTGGTCTGAATTTCCTCTCGGATCTGTCGTCGACGGCCTCGACTGCTTAAGTACCAAATCACCCTTTCTGATCTTGGTAGGACGCACTTTCTTGTTGAATGCCCGAGCTAGTCTCTTGTGATACAGCTGCATGTGATACAAAGACTTCGTTCTCTTCTCATCCAATAGTGCTAACTGATCAAACCTCTGTGCGGCCCAATCCTGTTCCGGTAATCTTGCCTGCCTCTGTTAATACCTATAGACTGTATTTCCACTTCTACCGCCGGCAATACTTGCTTCTTCATTCCATAGACCAAAGAGTAAGGTGTGGCCCATGTTGCTGTTCTCACTGATGTTTTGTACCCCCACAAAGCATACGGTAATTCTCTCGCCCAATCTCTTCAATTTTCTGTCATCTTGGCTAGAATCGTTTTTATAGTCTTGTTGGCTGCTCAACAACTGCCATTTTCCTGCGGCCTGTACGGTGATGACTTGTGGTGGCCTATCCCATACCTCTGTAACATTGTCTTCGTCTCTCTTTGAATTGAACTCCGTTGTCCGTCACTACATGATGCGGCATACCATACCGACAAATGAGGTTTCGAGCTGTAAACTTAAACTTGCCATCTGCTTTGCTGTAACATTGCGGAATGATTCGGCTTCCACCCATTCGAGAAGTAATCTACTGCCACTACTATGAAGCGATGCCCATTTGATGCATTCGGTCGAATTTCTCCTCAATCATATCAATCCCCCATGCTGAGAAAGGCCACGGCTCTGACAACCCGTGCAATTCTGTGTGCGGTAAGTGATTCAAATTACCATGTGCTTGACAGTCATGACAGTGCTTCACCATCTTCGCGCAATCTGTTTCCATGGTTGACCAATAAAAACCTTGTCTCACTATCTTGCGGGATAGATTCAACCCGTTCATGTGCGGACCACATATCCCGGCGTGTATTTCTTCCATTACATGCTGAGCTTATTCTTTCTCAAACATTCAAACACTTCAACTGAATACCGTTTGCCTGTCTCTTGTACAGTTCCCCTTTCAAAATCACATACTGGAAGCTAACTTCTGAGTCTATTTTGTCTTTTCTTTTCCTGCCCCTTCCGGGAGTTCACCATGTTCCAGTTACCTCTGAATGTCACAATACCAAGGTTTAGCGTCGTCGACCTCAACTTCCAAAATTCTTTCTATCTCATAAACAGGTTTGCTTGCTGTTGTCAGTATCAACGGTCTCATCACTAACTTTTCTGGATTTTCCCAAGTCGCTGCAAGTGTAGCCAATGCATCTGCCATTTGATTCTCTTCTCTCGGTAAGTGCTGAAACTTACACTCGGGGGATAACCTGTGCCAATTTCCTGAGGTGAAAAAGGTAAGGTTTCAACTGTTCTTCTTTCAATTCCCATTCTCCTCGCATCTGCTGGACTACCAACATAGAATCTCCGTAGACTTCCACACTCCCGGCCTTCAAGGCTATCAATGCTGTCAAACCAAAAGCACACGCTTCATACTCGGCCATGTTATTAGTCATTCTGAATGTCAACCTCTTGGCCAAAGGCAAAGTCTCTCCTTCGGGGGTCACTATCATGATCCCAATCCCGGCTCCCTTGTAATTCACTGCTCCGTCAAAATACATCTTCCATCTCTAAACTGTTATTGCTTGGATCTCTTCATCTGGAAATTCAAACTTATACTGATCCCCCTCAACAGGTTGCATTGCCAGAAACTCTGCTACTGCTCGCCCTTTGATCACTTTGGAGGTGAGATACTCAATGTCAAACTCTGTCAGCAATACCAACCATCTGCCTAATTTTCCCACTAGTGAAGGCACTGAATGAAGATACTTCAGAGGATTCTCCTTTGCCACTACCTGGATCTTGTATGACTGGAAGTAATGTCGTAACTTTCTGGAAGCCCATACCACTGTACGACAGATCTTCTCAACTCCTGATATCGAGCCTCATACGGGAGCATCTTCTTACTCAGATAGTAAACGGCATGTTCTACCCCTGTCTCATCTGCCTATATTATCATTGCCCCCAGTGCTTCTGATTCTATAGCCAAATACAATATCAAAGGTCTGCCCGGTCTCGGAGGTTTCAATACAGGTGCTGCTTCACCAGTAGTACTCTCTGATTCTGTCGAAGGCTGTCTGACACTGTTCATTCCATCTCACTGGCTGATCTTTTCTCAACAGTTTGAAGATAGGCTCACATACCGATGTCAACTTGGCAATGAACCGACTGATGTACTGAATCTTCCCCAAGAATGCTCTGACTTCCTTTTCTGTCTTCGGTGCAGGCATTTCTGTGATTGCCTTGATCTTTTCAGAGTCTACCTCTATTCCGCCCATTCCAATTGTATGACCAATCAATTTCCCTGATGTCACTCCAAACACACATTTCTTGGTTAAAGCCGCATGTTGTATCTGTCAACTCTCTGAAGGAACCTTTCCAGTGCTTCAATATGCCCAACCCTTGTCTCTGATTTCACCATCATGTCATCCACATACACCTCAATCTCTTTGTGCATCAAGTCATGGAATAATGTAGTGGCCATCCGCTGATAGGTAGCCCCCGCATTCTTAAGCCCTAAACGGCATAACCTTGTAACAATAAGTACCCCACCCACTCAGTAACAAATGCAGTCTTGTGTTTATCTTCCTCAGCCATGAGAACCTGATTGTAACCTGAAAACCCATCTGCAAATGAATACATAGCGGATAAAGCCGCGCTATCAACCAGAACATCTATATGCGGCAAAGGAAAATCATCTTTCGGACAAGCCTTGTTGAGATCTCTGTATCTACACACATTTGACCTTCCCATCTTTCTTCGGCACCGGTACGATATATTAGCCAACCATTCAGGATACTTTACTACTTCCAGGAACCCCACATCTATCTGTTTCTTAACCTCTCTCTGACTTTCTCAGCCCATTCTGGTCTCATCCGTCGGAGTTTCTGTTTTACTGGCCTCATATTCGGATAAGTTGGTATTGTGTGTTGGCAATGTTTCTGTCTACCCCAGGCATGTCCTCATAGGACCAAGCAAACATTTGGCATATCTGACCAACACTGCTTCTAGTTTTGTCCTCTCTTCAGAGGTAACTTCACTTGCAATCAGAATTTCCTTGGGGTTCTCAAACGTGCCCAAGTTAAATGCAGTAGTTCTGGCCGAACTGATATCAAATATGCTTGATTCATGCAGAGTAAATGGAAATGACTCAGGCAAGTAAGCAAAAGAAATGTCTTTATTATTGGATAATGCGGAAGTACATTCAAACAAATCAGGAAGGTAAATGTCTTCATCATCTATAGACACTTCTTCCTCTGCAATCAGTCTTCCTCAGGTTTTTCATCCTCTCCCAGAGTCAGGCTCTCCAACTTCATCAATTCCTCTTCCCAATTCTCTGCTCCACATCTTCTTTAATCAGCGGTTTCTCACCCAACAAATCCTGGAAGATCTCAAACCAGGTACCACAATCCCATTAACTTCCACAGGTTCAGGCTCCCCTTGATATCCTGAAGCTTTCACAAACAAATCCATCAGTTTCAGGCCCTTGACCTTTGGCTTTTCTTCATCAGATCTACCCCCAAACCTTTCCGAGTGGTCTGTCCTCTGAAATCTGGCAATTTCGAACCTTTACCGGCTCAAACTTCATTTTCTCCATGATCCTAGCCACCCTAGGATCCACCCATTCCTCAAAAGTAGCTGACACACTGAAACCTCGTGAAAGGTTGTATCTCCAAGGCAGCCACGACATTATCTACCTCAGCCCGGATAGTAACAACTTCTCCCTCATACGGGAACTTGATCATCTGATGCAAAGTGGAAGGCACGCCCCCAAGTTTGAAACCAAGGCCTTCCCAACAATAAGGCAAAAGTGGCTGGATGTCTAGCACTGTGAACTCAACCTCATCTTCAATTGGCCCTACCTTGACCATAGCCACAAAAGTACCCTCAACCCCCATTTTACTGTCATCATAAGCCTTGATAGTCATGCTGGAGGGGTCCAAGTCTGTTGCTTTCATACCCAATCTTGCCAGAATTTTCAATGGGCACACATTGATGGATGAACCGTCATCCACCATTACACATGAAGTTCTCTTGCCCCTCACCTCGGCTCTGATAAATAAAGGCCTGTTATGATTCCTCCCTTCTGCTGGGAGTTCATCCTCAGAAAAAGATATTTGCAAAGGCTTCTTTCTGAACTGACCCAACAAACATTGCAGGGTTGGCGTCTTCCGATACCACAATCTTGCTCAAGGCCTCAACCATGGCCTGCCTATGCTCTCGAGATGCACATAACAGTTCCCAGATACTCACTTGTGCTCTAGTCTTCCTCAATTACCTCAGCACTATATCCCCCTCAGTGTTTTCTGCAGTCTCAACCACTTCTCTACCATCTGTTAAAACTTCCTTACCCTTTCCGCCACATCATTGTAAAAACGACCACTACGCGTCATTCCCCTTACTTCTTCTTCCTCGTCACTGCTAGAGAAATCAAGCCAAAATTTTTTCCCCCGCTCAGTCTCATCTTCACTAGCACTATCCCAGATTCCCAGGTAAAAGGCTTGAGGGTGAAAGGATTTTAGGACAAGGTTTTCTGAGAGGCCAGAATTGATCATATAGGCTGGTGGTGGTACGGCACGGTAATTGGGTAAGGGGTTTCTGTGTGTGTCAGGCTGTTCTGTTTCTAGGTTAGGTATTTTCTTGGAGTCTATCAAGTCTTGGATTTCATGGCGGAGTCGGGCACAATTATCGGTGTCATGGCCCTTTTGTTGGTGAAAGTGACAGTAAAGGCTTAGGTTATAATGTGATGGTAGGGGATTGGGTAATTGTTTGGCTTCCAAGGGTTTTAAGAGCCCTTGCCTCTTCAATTTCTCTAGCACTTTGGACAGGGGCCTTCCCAAGTTGGAAAACTGTCAGTTCCGGATAGCGGAAATCTCAGCAGAAACGGGCTTTGTTCCCGACGTTCCCCCAATGGGCCTCCTGTTCAGACCATAGAATTTTCTATTCTCGGCCTCTTCTTCCTCAATATCCATGACAGTTTCCCTCAACTGCCGAAAGTCTGCAATCATGGAGGTCATCCTCCTCAACTTGCTGTAAATGGAGGGCTTGGTGCCCTTGATAATCATCTTAATCTGATCCTTCTCTGAGGGCCTAGTCTGCATCTTCAATAATTGACCCCTCCACCGGTCCACATACTCCTTAAAACTCTCCTCCGCTTTCTGCTTAACATTCTCCAGATCACGGAGTGACAGATCGATCTCTAAGTCAGTGACATACTGCTTCAGGAAAGCATCGGCCAACTCCCTCCAATCTTCCTTCACTTTCTTCTCCAAACTGTAGTACCACACCACGGGAGCTCCTTCAAGCGACATTCCAAACATTTTCTGCACTTGGCGCTGAGATAAGCCAACTGAACTCATGACTGATACAAACTGACGGAGATGCACCCTTGGATCCCCATTTCCGTTAAACTTAGCCATATCAGACATCTGAACTGTGCCGGCAACTGTTCCTCGAAAGTCAGTGGTGTCATAATCCAGCAAATCCTCATTCTTACCCCTCATCTTGCGGGTAACCGACTCAACCTGATCCCAAAGTTTCTGTAACTCTGCCTGAGACCCAGATACTTTGCCTGCTGCATACTCTGCCATATCATCATCAAAAGCGGGGGTATCATCCCCCAATCTGTTCGGAGATTCCTCTTGCCTCACATCCTCAGAATTAACCCCGGCACGCACGAGACCCAGCTATACCAGCCATAGCAGTAGTCAAAGCTTGCAACTGTTCAGTGATCTTGGCGAGACCATTCTCTAACTGATCCATACGGGACACCTCATTATCGGATTCACTCATACTTATTCTTTTAGTGAGTCTTGTCCCTCTCTAACCCAAACGGTATCTATGTTTTCTTTTTGAGACATAGACGGTGTTAACATGATATGTATGCATGAGGTGCATGAGATGCATGTAACATATATACATATCAATTTAAAATTTTCAAACAAATCGGCCCGTTACCATTTTAGAATCTTGGGGCTAATTGTCATAGGAGTGAACCCATTCCAGTTTAAATGGCCCAACAAGTTCACATCT
Source organism: Zanthoxylum bungeanum (assembly GCA_019454045.1). Lineage (NCBI taxonomy): Eukaryota > Viridiplantae > Streptophyta > Magnoliopsida > Sapindales > Rutaceae > Zanthoxylum > Zanthoxylum bungeanum. The sequence goes on from SKCR01048206.1 coordinate 12,074, forward strand.
TATGACAAGGAGCCCAACTAAATCCAAATGATAATGTTCCGAACACAAGCACAAAGTGGCCCATCAACACTTAGAAGCCTTTGGCCCAATCGTCATGAAATATGTTCTTGTCCCAGTTTAAATGGCCCAACAAGCTCATATCCCATGACAAATGGTCCAAATGGATCCAAACGACGATGTTCCCAAACACAAGCATAGAAGAAAGATAATGCAAACATAACGTAATAATTTCTACATAATGGCCCATCAACATTTCAGAAGCTTTGGGCCTAATAGTCATAAGGTACGAACTCGCCCCAGTTTAAATGGCCCAGCAAGTCCGCATTTCTGACAATAGTCCAACTACATCCAAATGAGGATGGTCCACAAGCACATTCTCAAGGAAATAATTGTTACTTTAGCCAACCCGGTCTATGGGTGGGTTAGCAAGAGTATAGACAAAGGCTCTCACCGGCGAAGGGTGGCCCACAACTAGGTCTCCCCACTCAAGGGTTCGAGCAACCAAGTGAGCGCACCCCTTTTTTATACACTAAGGTACGTGCCAATGAGCTATGGTGTGTGATGGACTGTCAAATGGATTTCCCGTTGTAGATTCCCCAGAGGGAAGGTGGAGCGAGGCTCACTTAAATACCCAAGCCTCTTAGGCTCTTATCGCTTGGTGTTAGGAATAAACAACGAGTCCTCCAAATTAGTCCATCACAAAAGGCTACGAGTAGATGGCTATCTAGGTGCCTTCACAGCTTTTCCTTCTAGAAAGGTAGTGAGTGAAGGAAGACACCAAACCATTACCTAGCCTTAAAATGCCTTTGATTAAACCCTCACTTTATCCACTATAGGCACGGTCAATTAAAACATAAATCCAAACATTACAAGACAATATTTCGGGGCCAATTCTCTATCCCCAGTGGAGTCGCCAGACTGTAGGACACAGAACTTGACGATGCTGTTCTAGACTCACGGCCTAGTTGGGAGTACGAAATAACATGGAGTCGCCACCCAGTGTGAACCGGGACAAAGATTTAAGGCCGCACTCACCCCTCGCAAGGGAAGACCTCAAACCGTTGGGTTCGGAATGGTCCCTTACTCATGCCACTTGTGATGAAAGGATTTATGTAATAATTTAATTAGGCTTAAGTAACACTTATTTCCAAGAGTATCATGCTTCTAAATTCACATGTACAAAATGAAACTTACACATACATTTCACATCTAAGATTGCATGCTTGAAAATACCTCAAAGTAACAACGAACATACAATTTCATTTAGCATATCATGTTCACGGAAAACACAAGCATACATACTAACCATACAAGCATACATATGAGCACTTTTCCAAGTGATACGTGGAATTGTATCCCAAGTACAGACCGTACTACCGTCCATTCGGAATCGGCTATGGAATTTATGTCTGGGTTTCCATCCGATATACCACAAGAAATAATACTCCCAAAGTCATCATGACATAGGTATATGAATCGTAATACGTTAAATCAAGACTAAGGCAAATGACACAACCAATGGAACAAACATGCTTTTCATTATGATGTGCACAAAGATAAGAACGACTATATGGGGGTTTCATAAAAAATCACCTAAGAAACAATTATACATGGCATGTGATGAATATGTCTCAGTTCAGTGTTCGCGTTCGTGTAGCGTTCGTAAACGCATTCGAACGGTAAACAGAAGGTTCGCGTTCGTATAGCGTTTGATAACGCGTTCGAACGGAACCAGACCTGATGCATGATAAGACTAAGAAAGTACGTGTGCGTTCACGTAGCGTTCGAGAACGCGTTCGAACGGTAAACAGAAGGTTCGCGTTCGTATAACGTTCGAAAATGAGTTCGAACGGAACCAGACCTGATGCATTATGAGACTAAGAAAGTGCGTAGCGTTCGAGAACGCGTAGTGTTCGAGAACGCGTAGTGTTCGAGAACGCGTTCGAATGGTAAACAGAAGGTTCGAGTTCGTGTAGCGTCCGAGAACGCGTTCGAACGGAATCAGACCTGATGCATGTGACATAAAGAATAAAGATGACAATGTCAAGCTCAGTATGTCCGATTAAACGTATCTTGCATTCAACCGAACACACATCAACCGGCGCGGCAAAGCATCGTGGTAAAGGGGTTTAACCCCTCCCCATAGGGGATCTCACATCGCACTTACTAAGCCCATGCGCTCGATTGAATCATGCACACAAAGAATTAAAAGCAATAATATTAAACTAGTAGTATGCCCGATTGAACGTATCTTGTATTCAACCGAACACACATCAACCGGCGCGGCAAAGCATCGTGGTAAAGGATTTTAACCCCTCCAATTAGGGGACCTTCCATCGCACTTACTAAGCCCATGCACTCGATTGCATCATGCATATAAAATAAAGACAATCGTATCAAACTTAGTATGCCCGATTGAACATATCTTGCATTCAACCGAACACACATCAATCGGTGCGGCAAAGCATCGTGGTGAAGGATTTTAACCCCTCCAATTAGGGGACATTTCATCGCACTTACTAAGCCCATGCACTCGATTGTATCATACATAAATAAGCAACATGCAGAATTCAAGTAACAAAAAATAGATAAATCAATCCAACATGAAACAAAAGAAGGTGCCGTTTACTCAAGTGGTACGTGGAGTTGTATCCCAAGTACAGACCGCACTACCGTCCATTCGGATTCGGCTACGGAATTTACGTCTGGGTTTCCATCTATATACCACAAGAGACGACACTCTCCATTCATCCAATACCCACAACACACATCATATACAAATATATTCAACAAAGAATTAAAATACAGTCAAAATAAATAACAAGAATCAAATGAAGATGAGTGTGGGAAGTACCCTCAGGTCTAACCTTTTAAGCCGTCTCTCGGACTCGCGTTTCACGCAGATCGGAAGGGGGAGGGGTGTAAAACTCCGCACTTTTCTGGTTCACTGGTTTGCCTTTTCCTTCGCTGTTCGCCACTCAAGCTACTATTTCGACTCCGTTTTGCTGCTGTTTCCTTGTGGTTTTGCTGCCGTTTCCTCTGTATTTTCTGCTTACTGTTTCAGGTCTTGTTTTTGGTGTTTTAGGCTACTGTTTTTTACATAGTTTACCGCTGTTTTAAGGTGATTTTGGGCTGCTGTGTTTGGTGTGTGATTTTCGGTGATGTGTGGAGGTTTATGGGGCTGATTTTCGGTGGTGATTAGGGGTTGTTTTGGTGGTTGTAGGGGGGTGTGAATGGCTACTGTATTTTCGATGATGTGGGGGGGTAAGGATGAAGGGAATGATTTGCTATCTTTCTCGTGATGGCGTGTGATGTCTTAAGGTTTCTTGCTGTGACTTGCGTGTGAATAGTGTATGAGCTAGAGAAGTGCATGTCTTGTGAGGGGTTGTTTATATAGAGAAGAGCTAGGGCTTCACCTTGTCTCACAAGGAAGGGATTTTGGCATTAAAAAGAGGATTTGATTTGGTGTTGAGCAAGGAAAGTCAAAGATTGAGGGGGGACAAATCTTGACTAGATAAGGAAGTCAATATCTTTAATTTGTTATGATTGATTTTAATTAGGCATGACATCTTTTTAATTTAGTATGTGATTTGTTTAGTTTGGAAGCTAATATATTTGATTTATCTTATTAGGTATGATTATATTTTATGTTTTATTTAATTGGTAAATGGTTTAAATATTTTATTTAATATTTAATGTTTAATTTAATTAAATGGGATGTGTTTTATGGGCTTTGGGGGCTAATTGGGCTGGGGTGCGAGGCTAGCAGCAAACAAAACAGAATCCGTCCGTTCGAACGTCCATTGGAACGCGGCACGAACGTCCACAATCTGCCTGACGTTCGAACGAAGTAACGAACGCAGCACCAACGAATACATTGAACTTGTGAAATGAACTAGATGACGTACTTATTTCGAATTTCCCCTTCGACCTTCGTTTCCCGCAATATCATTAGCTAAAAGGTAGTGCCTCCAACTGAGACGCATCATCGGGTTTCACATGCGAAAATACAATGCCTACAATGTTACAAAGATGATATCAGAGCATGCTCTAGAGAGTCTGTGACTGCAGTGGGCAGAGTGCTGGGGTTTGGTATATGCAGTATGTCCGGGATACTCGTTTATGAGGCACTACCTCTCCAGTATCTGATCCTCGAGTATGTCCTCAAGCTTTATAGACAGGTTAGTAAGCATTCCCAAGGCTACCTAAGTTGCTTTTAAATAAGTAACCCCAATTCTCACTCTAGTTACAAACATTATATGATTATTCAAGATTAAGCCGAACTACGAAGCTAGGAAATATAAGTACTAAGGATAGTAACTTAGTGGAGTGGGAATAGAAATCTATTAAGAAAGGAAGAAAAGATGCATATAAGCTTAAATAGCCAGAGACAGAAAAGTAAAGAGACAGAAAGAAATAGTAAAGTTCTAAGGATACCTACCAAGAAAGTAAAAAGAGAAAGAGAAAGCTAGAAAGAAAAATAGGAAAGATAACTAGATGTTCAAGTAACCAGAGACAGTAAGTGGGAAAGATAAAAAAAGTAGATGATAAAGAAAAATCTATAAGAAAAGTAAAAGGATAAGGTACAGACAATCTAAGTAATCAGAGGTAGTAAAAAGATAGAGGTACAGAAAAAGATGATCAAGAAAACACCAGAACTTGTGCAAGTAAAGAGCATATAGCAAGCCAGAACAAGGGTAAAATATTGAGTAAACCTGAGTAAAATTTCTTCTTTCCTACTAAGATTCCTTTTCCATCAGAAAACTAAATTAGGCTGACCCAATAGCCATAAGCATCTCTTATAGATAGTAAAGTTTCCCCCGAATGGCAAAAATATTCGGAAAAAAAAAGTAAAGATCGGGATTAGTCAATGTAGTTTCCAGTAAACCCAATCTATCGTAAAAGATGTAGAAGTTCCGGATACTTAAACCTAGATCCATGAGCAAGTAAAATGAGAGACATAAAGAGAAGTGATTAGTTACCCTAACCAAGGAAATAGATGTAGATAAGATTTGATTTACCAAAATCCTCGTCACCCAGTTATTTCAGAAAGGAAGTCGTCCTAACGGAGTCTATCCCATACCTACCTTACATGAGTAATAGACTCTATTAAGACATAGAGTATCAGAACAAGGATCACGATAACCATCGAGAAGTAGAAGTTTGCCCCATCCTTTTCCAGTTTACATAAAGGCAACCGTAAGAAAACCCGACGAACGTCTACCCTAAACACAGGAACATAAGACATGAGGAGATAGATCATCCAGAAAAAGACCTAGAAAGCCTCCGAAGTTACAAAGGAGAGAACTCAATATAGTCCAAAAAATAGACCAACCATAGTAGAACTCATAGATCAGATCGATACCAATAGAAACCCATGTGAGTTTAGAGAAGGCAGACCCATGAGATTAAAGGTACTAAGGAGTTAACAAGATTATCAACCAAAAAAATTAAAAATTAAATGGCATAGCCATAATCGATAGTAAGAGCAGAGGGCAAAGACCTAGAAAATAACCCATGAGAATGAACCATCACTAGTCACAGTAGTACAACATAAAGCCAAGAGATATGATAGGAAAATATACAAAGCAGTAAGAAAGACCAGTATCTATAATAGCAGAGATAACAAAATTTAAAGACAACGACACAGATGGGAACCTTGGCATAATTAAAGAAGGTTGTGAAATCCTTAAGACTTTTAGAGTAGTCGGTGCGCCCCATTAGAATGAGCAATGACTCTTCTCTCTAATAACTCCGACCCCAGTAAATATGTAGACACCTAACTAGACTATCGTTGATCGTAAACAGTTAAGAAAAACTTGTACTTTGAGATTTCCAAGGAAATGGTGTATTCTCCCCAATCTATGGCCCAACAAGAAGATAAATAAGTAAAGAAGAACATTGGACAAGATAAACAGATTATGTGACAGCCAAACCCAGAAGCTCAACAGGATCTAGAGAAAAATCAGAAGATTGTAATATCTTGAACGAGACGGAGAAGTTCATAGTTACAATAAGTTAGCAAAATACAGAAGGGATAACCTGATACATAGTAGGGTGGAAAAATTTCAAGGAAGTAAAAGCTCAAAAGAGTAAGGGAATAAAGTAAGCACCACATAGCAACACAGGGTAAAGTATACGACTTATATAAAGTTTTCCCATTATACCAGAAAAGAAAAGATTAGTAAGAATGTATTACCCAAACTAAAGATACAGTAGTAATATCATAATTAGTTGTAAATATGGAGTTTCCAATTGAGGGGTGACCTAAGAGGGTTAAGGAATCGAGATAAGGAGGAAAGCCAAGTAACCGAGCAAAACTTAGTAAGGAAGTATAACATAGGAAGCATGGTAGGAGTGTGAGAGAGTATGAACCTTATGAAAGTTCTCAGAAGAGGTAGTATAACCAATAGCCAGAGAGCAATTATGGGTAAAGTTGAAAGAGATAGTTCAAATGGATCTTAACAGAAGAACCTAAGTTGGGAGTTAACGCCAGATATGCAGATAAGAGAGTCCTAAGCTCATAGATAAGAGGCACACACAACTACAGCACGGGTAACTAGTGAGAATACCACAACGATAAATCTCTAGGACAAACCCCACCCTCACAATCCTTGTCAAACGATAGCGACAAAGATGGACCTCGAATCTCTCCTTAAGACACTCATAAGAACAAGTAAAATGCTTAATGGAAGGAGACAGAAGCATAAAGTCTTTCAATATAGTACAAAGGCGAAATAGAAAAGGAAAATAACTTTAAGCAAGAGAATTAGAAGAGAAGTTGTCTAGTTGGAACGATGAAGAGGTAGAGTATTAGATTACCAGAAACAAGATTACATAAGAATAACGTTAGACATGGTAAGAGACGTGTAAATATAACATCCTTCTGGTAAAGAAACATGGACATAGATTACAGAAGTCTCAATCATAGAATAAAGCAGAAAGGAAGTTAGAAGACAAGAAAAATACTTGGAGATAAGACTGTCCTAGTAAAATGAAAATGGAAAATATATTAAATAGGTGATGATAAAGATACAAAAATACAAGAATAAACTTACAAAGTTAAAATTAGCAGTAGTACGAATAGTAGATTTTATAAATGCCGAAATAAGACTGGAATTGTATCAAACAGTAACAAAAGAAAGGTATTAAGTACAACTAATGAGTTCCTATGCTGTGTAGTAAGAAAAGAATGGGACAAGGAATGGATTTATTGAGGAACAATATGGATATACCCAAAGGAACTAAAGTGTGAATATAGGAATAACTTAAGAAATAAACTTTAAGAATAAGAAGATTAAGAAACAAGGCGGTACAAAGGAAGGACAATCAGATTTATCTTAGCAACGAATATAAAGATGAAACAACAGAATCTGGAGGATAAAGCCCATAAGTAATTAGAAGTCGGGAATAAGAAATAGACAGTTAAATAGTCAACCTAAGAGAATAAAAACCTAGTTCAACATAGCAAGTAGAACTGGAAGCTTATTGGGACTAATGTTTCTATTTGCAATAAGGAGTATTTGTGTATTTGATTGTTTCAAGTTGTGATGGACATGAAGAACCCTAACCTTAAGAGACAAAAATCACCCTTTAGCATAAGAAGGCATTAGATAAGAATATATTGATGATGCACTCAGAAAGACCATTAAAAGGGTTATAATAAATGAAGGAAATGAAGAACTTGAGATATACTTAAGACCAAGGATAGCAAAAGGTTATTGGTTGTGGTACAAAGTATAATAGGCCTATGATAGATCCAAGGAGTCATAGAAGCCTGTAGGGTTTTCTAGGTCAAACCAAGATCAATTAAGCAAGAAATCATGTGAATACAACAAAGTAAGAATGCGGAAAATACTCACTTTGATCGATTTTGGATGTAGGAGATAACAAAAATTCCAAGCCTTTGTGTTGTGCTCCAAGCTCCCCTTTGATGTATGTAAAGCTTCCAAGCATCTCTTGAATTCCAAACTCATGGATTGGTTTCCCTATCACCTTTGTATAACTCTTTATGTGCTAGCAATGGAAGAAATTGCAACAAAATCTCCCTATTTCTTCTTACAACTTTCGGCCAAGCCAAGATGAAGGAGAGTGAGAGGCTCACAGTGAAGGAGAAAGAAAAAGAAGTGAAGTGTGTTGTATGTTGTGTAATGTTTTGATTTTCCAAAATCAAAAGTCTAATACCAAATCTTCCAAAGTTTGTCAAATTCACTCAAGCATTTCACACTTGTGTGTTTTACACACAATCAACTACCAACAACTTACATCAACAAAAAAGTGACAAAGTTGACTAGTGATGTGACTTGTGTGTGGGCCCCACTTGATTCAAAATCCGAGTGGGCCCACAAACACATTCCGGGCTCGGGTTCGCTAATTCCCAATTAACGAATTTTTCTATTGCGACGTAATTAAATCAAATTTAATTAAATAATTATGCCTAGCAAAATTACTATTTATGTCGCTCGCGAATTAATTCTAAATTAATTCGTTTGCCCGAATTAAAATCTAATTTTAATTCCGCGTCAAAATCTAATTTCATTTAATATATCGAATATATTATTTTATCGATTAATTACAAATTAATCGTTCTCTCTCTTTAAATAGTATTTTATCCCAGATAAAATCTCTCCGCAATTAATCCTAGATTAATTTTCTCTCTCACTAATTAATCCCAGATTAATTATGTTCGAATTATACGTCATCAGTGAATCTTCGGGAAGCGACCCATGAGATCCCTGGATATGTTGGCAGTAAATCCGGTCATCGGAATATCCGAATACGTGCATACCTAGTACCACGTTCTTACCGATTTACAAGACATGGTTGGCTTCTAGCAAAGCATCGTGCCTACCCAATCCTCCAGAAATATTCTTTTAAGGAATATGTAATCTATGTCAGGTGTAGTATACGTATTATTGTGTATTGCGATCCAGTATCGGATGTCACATGCTAGGCCTGAGGCTGGAATTGTGTCTGCCCCGTACGAAGCATATATCAGATCTCTGGTAACTAGTCTCTATAATCGGATAAGCATGACCTAGTCATATTATCCCGTTGACTACAGTACATAAGAGTACTAGTTCCGTATCCTACATGATCATCATCTCCATATGACTGGAGTGATACTTCCATCTTGACATCACACCCAATACACTACCATTCTCAATATACCCAGAAGAGGCGTACATAGAACCTGTTAAAGCCCCGGACGACCAAAACTAAAGTATATTGATTGTCGCAAGTATTAGCTATGCAAGTCTCAGGTTAAGACCAAATACATCTACCCTGATTCGGACTTCCATAGACACATAGTCATACTACCAATGGAATTCCGAGGGGTCTATCCAGAGTGAAGCTGTTTCCGTACCATCGGTAAACACAACCTCTTATCACACTTGCATAAGTCTCCAATACTTAAATATATGAGAACTATTATGTTATGCTCCCACAACGCGCACAACTGCAATACTAATCTATTCCGCATTATCGATATCCAGTGTCGATAATACTACGACTAGGGATTTTTAATGATTAAACCTTAATGGATTAATACTGTCTCATATCTTATTAATCTGAAACTAATCATATAGGCTTTTATCATTTATATATCCCGGTAATCCAATTACAAATGATAAAAGAGCAATTTCCTTTGTCACTTAGTTAATTTGTACAACAACACCATGTTATGTGCAAATAGTGATGCTATGGGTCATAATTGTCCAACAATCTCCCACTTGGCCTATAGCCAATCACTTAAGTGTCCTACACCTGAACTATGTACGGGTCGCTCAAACTTCTGCTGAGAAACAGCTTTCGTCAACGGATTTGCAAGGTTATCATCTGATGCGATTTATTCGATCATCACATCGCTACGATGTATGATCTTACGAATCAGATGAAATAGTTGAAGTACATACTTGGATCGTTGATGAGACCGTTAATTCTTCAGCATGTGCTGTAGCCTAGCTCAGCCGCTAACAGAACTACACCTAATCTAATTAGGATTATAAAGATCCAAAATGCTTCTTTTGCTGCCACAGCTGCAGCAATGTTTCGCTTTTGTTGTTTATTCGGCAACAGTATCTTGCTTGGAAGATTTCCAGCTCACTATTCCGTTATTTAAACTATATAGTACCCTTATTACGACTTATGGTCATTTTTGTCGGTTTGGAAACTTGCAGCGGTGAACCCAGTCACTTCAATTTCTCATTCTCCATAGCTTAAGAAAGCATCCTTAGACATCTAAGATATGTAAGGATGTTCTTAACATTAATCCAGTGACTATCACTTGGATTGGCCTAATTGTGACTCCATATGCTCAAAGCATATGAGACACCAGGTCGCGTACATATTTTCAATATACGAGTTCTCAGAGAGTGCCAACAACTTTTAGATCTATCCCAGTAGATCCTTATTCCTAGAATAAAGGTTGTCTCTCCCAAGTATTCTACGGAGAATTTTCATGAAAGCCAAGCTTTCACCGATTGTATTATGGTAATGTCATTTCCAAGAAATGATATGTCATCATTATATAGGACAATCATTGTCAGTGCGCTCCCACTAACCTTCTTATATACACAAGAATTATATACGTTTTGAATTAAATCATATACCATTATGATCTTATCAAAACGTTAGTTCCAAGAACGTAATGCTTGCTACAATCCATAAATGGATCGATTTAACTTGCAAACCTAGTTTGCATGTTTTTGTATGACAAAACCGTCAGGATATGTAAACATCCTCCAAAAGGTTTCCGTTTAAGGAAAGCGGTTTTGACGTTCAGCTGCCATATTTCATAAATGAAACATGTAACATTAGCAAACATTATCCAAATGGATTTAATCATGGCAACGAGTAAAAGGTTTCGTCGTAATCGACACAATATTGATATCGATACCTTTTTGCTCCAAGCCTAGCTTTGTACGTTTCTTATGTTTCCATCCATGTTTGTCTTCCTTGAAGACTCATATAGTACCAATAGGCACAATGCCTTCTGGTACAACAACCAGTGTCCAAACTTGGTTGGTATACATGGAATCCATTTAAGACATCATGGCACTTTGCCATAATAGGGAGTCGATACCTTGTATCACTTCCTCATACGTAGCTGGTTCGTGTTCCTCAATAAGATTGACATCTTTATGAGGTGAGATCAGAAACCCATACCTCCCAGGTTGTTTTCTGACTCTCTTCGACCTACGCGGTTCTTGTGTATTCGAAGATTATTGGTATAGTTTCATCCCTGATGAACTGTTTGTGTTCCGTGAGGACTCGGTGCCTGGAACAGTATTACTCCGATTTTCATGAGTTTTACTTTCCTCCCACTTACCACTGCATATGGGTATTCCTCTTAGGAAAACTGCATGGAGAGCAACAATAACATTATTCTCTTGTGAGTTGTATAAGTACTATACTTTGGTTTCCCTAGGTTAACCTATAATTAGGCACTTATCCGATTTGGGTTTTAGTTGGTATCATCCAAACATATGCCTAGCATTCCCAAATCTTCAGGAATGAGAAAACCAGTTTCTTTCCTGTTCATATCTAATATGAAATCTGTCTAACAGATTTTCATGGAACCTTATAAAAATAAGTATTGCACTGTTTAATGCGTATCCCTAGAAGGAAAATGGTAGCTCAGAGTGACTCATAATTAACCTTACCATGTCCAACAAAGTTCGGTTTCTCTGTTCGGACACACCATCAAATTGAGGTGTTCCGGGAGGAGTCCACTATGAAAGAATACCATACTCTTTCAAATAGTCGAGAAACTTATTGCTTAAGTATTTTCCACCACGGTCTAACCGTGATGGTTTAATACTTTAGCTGGTCTGTCTGTCTACTTCGAGTTGAAACTCTAAAAGTTTCTGACTTGTGTTTCATAAGATACACATAACCATAACGCGATGCCACATCCGTAAAGGTTACGAAGTATTCATATCCACCTCTAGCCTAGCTAGATATGGGCCCACTTACGTCACTATGAACGAGGGCTAACAGATCGTTGGCATTTGCACTTTTACCAAGTAAAAGGTGTTTTAGGCATTTTTCCTAATAAACTAAATTCGTAGATATCATTTGATTAGAATCAAATTCATCCTAGTACCCACTCTTCGAAAGTGTGGATATACGAGTCTTGTTAATGTGTCCCAGACAACAATGCCACTTTTAAGTCTCAACTGATTAATTCAGTTTGAGCTATTTGTTTGTCATGTTATACGTTTGAGATTCATTTATATTCAAAATATAAATACTGTTATTCACATCTAATGTGTTTATATCAATATTATCTTTATAAAGTAAAACACTTAGTGTTCTAGAATATAAAGGTATACCCGCAACGAGTTAAACTTAGATATAGAGATAATATTTCTAGTCAAACTAGGTACATTATAACAGTTTCCTAATTTAAGTACATGCCCAAATGGTAGTTCCTAAACTTAGGACTCTACGGTTAAAAAAGTGACTCTCGTCCCGTTTTGGACTCGCAGGTAGATCTCAACTGAAGCCAGTCTCCTGCTAATCAGCAGATCCCGCACATCAGTACATATATTTATGTACCACATCTAGTATCAAAATCCAATTTTGAAACTAGTAGTGAACATGTTTATGACAAACATGCTTGAAGCCGGAGCCTTGCCCCGCCTTAACTTCCTTCATGTCTACCTTGTCCATACGGTAGTCTCGCATCCAGTGACCCCGTTTGCCACAGTTTGGGCAGACATCTTGGGATATGTCATTTGTCTTCCCAGAAGGTTGTGATGAATTTTGCCTTTGCCCTTTTCCACATCCCAAAAGCCTTCGGCCAAGCCTTGGCCTTCTAGGATGTCGGAGTAAGATGCGCATTGCACTTCTTGCCCCCTTTTGTAAACTCTGGCTTTGTCTCCTTGAGAATAGCCATTAACTCTCCAAGAGTTTTCTATTGCAATTAGTACTTCTAAGATCTAAGTATAGATCTATGAAGATCATTCAATTTTAATATCATACTATAAGGATCTAATCCTTAGTTCTGACGAAGAAATTAAAGAGTCTTTGCGGCAAGCATAACGGATTGAGCACTAAAGTTATCATTACATGAATCTTCCAAAGATCATATTCTACTATTTGCTCAACTCCGGGCTTAGGCCCGAGATGTCATTCTATAAAATAGAATAACTTCTCAGTTCCCAGGACTATCCTGAGGTTCTATTCCCAATTTGAAAATTGGAGCCGTTTAAGAAACATTTTCTCCCAGGATTATGTTCTAAACGCTAATCTTTCAGTTATCTTGATTCCAATAGTCCAACTATCCAATCAATGATTTCAGGTACAATCGAATATAATGATTACTATAGTCTAACTATATAATCAACTACTATTTGATTGGTTAAATTCAAATATATTTGATTACTATAATCCAATTACATAATCAACTATAAATGAAATAGTTTGAATACAGTCTAACTGTTTAATTTAAAACAACAATTAAATATTAGTCCAACTAATATATATATTTAAATAATGACGAAAAATGAAATGAGCACGTTTTAGCAAGTATCTAAACGAAATTGCAAATTTAATACTTGCCTCCCACTATTTTTCGGCGAGTCTCTAACCCTCTGTTGAGTACTCGGGAAACCTAGTTTCCTAGTGGGCTAGGATCTCGTTAAATAACACACAACTTTGACTTTGGCCAACAAGCTGTATGAAACTTAACTAGGTAGATCTCTAAAATCAATTGGATTTCATCCAATTCCTAGATCCAGTAGGTGAACATCCAAGTCCGAAACATATAGACAATATATATGTCAATATATCCAATATATTCCCTAACCTTTTTCCTCTGAATCAACTAAGCTTTGGCTTTGGCACAACAAGCTTAATGATTCTAGTTAAGCGGGACCCATTGACTTTGGAAAGCTTCATAATCGATGTCGATGGACAAGAAGTGATCTTGACTTTGGCCAAAAAATCACAACTTGGACAAGACATATGATATGGAACAAAGCCTTCATGATTCAAACACATCCGCGATGGACAAAGGTCTTGACTTAATATTTGTTGAGGGTTTTTCGCGTAATTTGCAACCAATTAATTATCTTTTATTAGGTCTCATCATACACCCTTAAGCATGCATTCTAAAAGCATAATAAGGCGCGATAAATAAATTAATAATGATATGTGGATGGATATTTAAAATATTTTGTTCCTAGAACAAATCTCTCCCTTTCCTCTCTCCCGTTAGCATTATTCTTACTTCTACCCAATTACATAACACTTCTAAAGAAATCTCATTTACATTGATGGGAATAGGTGAGAAAAGAAATACAAAGAGTCAAGAGGTAATAGGCTGGACACGCAGGTCCAATTTAATAAATTCTAAATTTATTACAATAATTTCCAAAATTGCTCTCACCCATCTAATTGTTGGAGATTCTAAGCATCCCAAGATCAATAATCAAGCATGAAACATAAGTGAATACATTCGATAAAGTCGCGGAATACTTACATCGATCGGTTGAGTGACGCTTGAGGCAACAAAACTGAAAATCTGCTCACTGGTTTATGCGGCAGTGGGCTGCATTTTGCTCCTCATTTTTGGCCATTGGAGCTCCTTCGTCAAGCTCCAAGCTTCGTCGAATGGTTCCCGGGTCATAGGTGGACTTCCCTATCACCTTCGCATGATCCCGGAGTGTGCTAGCACTCTTGATTTTGAAACAAAATCGCACTTTGGCTTCCCATTTTCCTCTTGAAAATTCGGCAGTGAGCTGCCAAGAACAAAAGAAAATACAGCCCCTAAAGGGCGTGAGAGAGAAAGAATTTTGTTGTTCCAAACGTAAGCAAAGAGAAGAAAGAGAGAGATTAAATATGTGTTGATTTTTGGTAATTGATTATTAAAATCATATACCAAACTTTTTCTTTTAAAAAGTCAAACAATAAAAGCTTTCAACCACCACATCAATCAATCACATCAATCACTCAAGTTGTCAAGTCACATCACTCAAAGTGACAAGTGATTTGACGCTTGATGTGACTAATGATTTGACACTTGATTTGACTTGTGTGCCGCACTCGAATTCGAAATGTGAATGCGCTCGCAAATATCTCGGGCTCGGGTTCGCTAATTCCAAATTAACAAATTTTCCGTTGCGACGTAATTAAATGATTACGTCTAGCGAAGTCACTATTCACATCGCTAACGAATTAATTCTAAATTAATTCGTTCGCCCGAATTAAAATCTAAATTTAATTCCGCGTCGAAATCCATTTCGTTTAATATATCGAATATATTAATTAATCGATTAATTCCAAATTAATCGTTATCTCTCTTTAAATGATATTTTATCCCAGATAAAATATCTCCGCAATTAATCCCAGATTAATTTTCTCTCTCATCTAATTAATCCCAGATTAATTAAAAGTGCGAGTCATACGTCATCGGTGAATCTTTGGGAAGCGACCCATGAGATCCCCAGATATGTTGGCAGTAAATTCGGTCATCGGACTATCCGAACACGTAAGTACCTCGTACTACGTTTATACCGATTTACAAGACAAGGTTGGCCTCTAGCAAAGCGCCATGCCTACCCAATTCTCCGAAAATATCCTTACATGAATAAAGGATCTATATCAGGCGTAGTATACGTAGTATTGCGTATTTCTGTCTAGTATCAGATGATCACATGCAAGGCCTGGGGCTGGTACAGTGTCTGCCCCGTACGAAGCATATATCGGATAACGAGCAACTAGTCTCTTTAATATCGGATAATCATGACCAAGTCATATTATCCCGATGGTTGCAACCTTTTTAGAGAACCAGTTATGTATCCCTGCGCTATCATCATCTCCATATGACTGGAGTGACACTTCAGTCTTGACATCACACCAAACACACTACGATTCTCAATATACCCAGCATTGGCGTACACAGAACATGTTAAAGCCCTGGACGACCGCAACCAAAGTATATTGATTGTCGCAAGTATTAGCGGTGCAAGTCTCAGGTTAAGACCAAATAACCTAACCTGATTTCAGATTTCCATAGACACATAGTCATACTACCAATGGAATTCTGAGGGGGTCTTATCATCAGAGCAAAGCTGTTTCCCGTACCATCGGTGAAAACACAACCTCCTATTACACTTGCATGAGTATCATATACCCAAATATATGAGAACTATGTCGTTGTGCCCTCACAACGTGCACACGTGTAATACTAGTCTTTTACGCATTCATCGATGTCCAATCTCGATAATGCTCTGACTAGGGATGTTTAATGATTATCCTTCGTTGACTGATATTGTCTCATATCATTCTCAATCCATGAAAAAATCACAGGGACCTCTTATCATTTATATATCTAGGTGATCTAATCACAAATGATAAGAGTGCAATCTCCTTTGTCACATAGTTAATTTGTACAACAACACCGTGATCTGTACAAATAGTGATGCTATGGGTCATAATTGTCCAAAAATCTCCCACTTGGCCTATAGCCAGTCACTCGAGTGTCTGATACCCAAACTATGTACGGTTGGCTCAAATTGCTGAGAAAACGCTTTCGTCAGCGGATTTGCATGATTATCGTCTGATGCGATTTATAAGATCATCACATCGCCACGATGTATGATCCGAACGAATCAGATGAATATCGAAATATGTATCTGGATCATTGATGAGACCATTAATTCTTTAGCCTGTGCTGACGCCTAGCTCAGCTGCTAATAAAATTATATCTAATCTAATTAGATTTATTTATATCGACCCAGAAGGCTTCTATTGCTGCCTCAGCTGCAGCAATAACCCACATTTGTTGTTTATTCGGTAACAGTATCTTGCTTGGAAGATTTCCAGCTCACTGTACCGTTATTCAAACTGTATAGTACCGTTTGCGACTTCGTCTTTTCGATTTAGGAAACTTGCTACAGTGATCCCAGTCACTTCAAGTTCTCCATCTCCATAGATTAAGACAACATCTTTAGATCTCTAAGATACTACGGATGTTCTTAACATCAATCCAGTGACTATCACTCGGATTAGCCTGTTTGTGAATCCATATTCTCAAAGCGTATGAGACACCAGGTCGCGTACATTTTTCAATGTATGATTCCATGGAGAGTTTTCTCGAAAGCCAAGCTTTCACCGATTTTATTATGGGAATATCATTTCCAAGAAATGACGTATTATCATTATTTTATAGGACAGCCACTGTCAATGTGCTCCCACTAACCCTCTTATATACACAAGAATCATTTTCTTTTTTAAATTAAATCATAAACTATTATGATTACATCAAAACGATAATTCCAAGAACCTATGCTTGCTTCAATCCAAACATGGATCGAACAACCTGCAACCTTGTTTGCTAGTTTTGGTACGATAAAACCGAGAGGATGTTGAAAACATCCTCCAAAAGGTTTCCTTTTCAGGAAAGCGATTTTCCCGTTCAACTGCCATATTTCATAAATGAAACAAGCAGCTTTAGCAAGCATTATCCAAAGGGATTTACCGTGGCAACAGGTAAAAGGTTGAATCGTAATCAACACAATGTTGATAACGATACCTTTCCGCTAAAAGCCTAGCTTTATACGTTTGTATGTTTCCATCCACGTATGTCTTCCTTGAAGACTTATAAGTACCAATAGGCACAATGCCTTGCGGTACATCAACTAGTATCCAAACTTGTTGATATACATGGAATCCATTTCAGACTCATGACACTTTCTCATAATAGGGAGTCGATACCTTGTATCACTTCCTCATACGTAGTCAGTTGGTATTCCTCAAAAGATTAACATCTTTATGAGGTGAGATCAGAAACCCATACCCCAGGTGTTTTCTGACTCTCTCCGAACTACGTGGTTATTGTGTATTCGAATATTAATGTATAGTTCCATCCTTGATGAACTATTTGTGTTCCATTAGGAATCGGTGCCTGGAACAGTATTACTCCGATATTGATCGAGTTTTACTATCCTCCCACTTACCACTGCATATCGGTATTCCTCTTAGGAAAACCACATGGTGAACAATAATCTAATTGTTCTCTTGTGAGTTGTATAAGTACAATACTTTGGTATCCCTAGGACAACCTACAATTGGCACTTATCCAATTTGGGTTTTAGTTTGGTATCATCCAAACATATGCCTAGCATTCCCAAATCATCAGGAATGTGAAACCTAGTTTCTTTCATGTTCATATCTAATATGAAATCTGTCTAACAGATCTGTATGGAACCTTATTCTAAATAAGTTCTTGCACTGTTAATGCTTATCCGTTGAAGGAAATGGTAGCTCAGAGCGACTCATGATTAACCTTATCATGTCCAACAAAATTTGGTTTATCCTGTTCGGACACATCGTCAAATTGACGTGTTCCAGGAGGAGTCCTCTTTGAAAGAATACTATACTCTTTCAAGTATATTTGAAACTTATTGCTTAAGTATTTTCCATTACGGTCTTACCGTGACGGTTTAATACTTTAGCCGATCTGTTTGTCTATTTCGTGTCGAAACTTTAAAAGTTTCCGATTTGTGTTTCAAAAGAAACACATAACCATAAACGCGATGCCACATCCGTAAAGGTCACGAAATTTCATATCCACATCTAGCCTAGCTAGACATGGGCCCACTTGCTTCACTATGAACTAGGGTTAACAGATCGGTGGCATTTGCACTTTTACCAAGTAATAGTGGTTTTAGGCACTTTGCCCAATAAACTAGATTCGTAGACTTTTTGATTGGAATCAAATTAGTCCGAGTACCCACTCTTCGAAAAGTGTGGATATACGAGTCTTGTTTAATTGTGTCCCAGACAACAATGCCACAATATGTTTCATCTGATCAAATCAGTTTGAGCTATTGTTTGTCATGTTATACGTTTGAGATTTATTTATATTCAAATATAAATTATGTTATTCACATCTAATGTGTTTATCTCAATATCATCTTTATATAATGAAACACTTTAGTGTTCTAGAATATAAAGGTTCACCCGCAGCGGGTTAAACATTGATATAAAGATAATGTATCTAGTCAAACTAGTTACAATATAACAGTTTCCCAATTTAGGTACACACCCGAAGGGTAGTTCCTAAAATTAGGTATCTACGGTTAAAACAGCGATTTTCATCCCGTTTCCAACCCGCAGATTAAATCTCAATTGAAGTCAGTATCCTGTTCAAAACAAATTCTGAACATCAATATATATTTATTTATCACACTAAGTATCTAAAATCCAATTTTAATACTAGTAGTGAACATATTATGACAAACATATTTGAAGTCGGAGCCTTGCTCATTTCAATTCCTTCATGTCTGCTTTGTCCAAATGCAGTCACGCTTCCGCGATCCCGTTTGCCACATTTAAGCAGACATTTTGGGATATGTCCTTTATCTTCCTAGAAGATTATAATGATTTTTCCTTTGCCCTTTTCACATTCCAGAAGCCTTCGGCCAAGCCTAGGCCTTATAGAATATCGAAGTAAGGTACGCCTTGCACTACTTGTCATATTGCAAACCTGACTTTGTCTCCTTGAGAATAGTCATTAACTCTCCAAGAGTTTACTATTGCATATTAAACTTCTAAAATCTAAGTATAGATTTATGAAGATCATTCAATTTCTTTATCATACTTTAAGGATCTAATCCTTAGTTCTGATTCAGAAATTAAGGAGTCTACTGCGACAAGTTAATGGATTAAGCACTAAAGTTATCATCACATAAATCTTCCAAAGATTATGCTCTACTATTTGCTCAACTCCAGGCTTAGGCTTAATATGTTATTTTATCAAATAAAGTAACTTATTAGTTTTTCCAAGACCATCCTGAAATTTATTCCCAATTTGAAAATTAAACCATTTAAATACATTTTCCCCAGGATTATGCTTTAAATGTCAATCTTTCAATTTTATCTTGATTCTAATAGTCCAACTATTTAATCAACGATTTCGGTACTATTTATTTATAATGATTACAATAGTCCAACTATTTAATCAACTATAATTTAATAGATTAAAATCAATTATATTGATTACTATAATCCAATTATAAAATCAACTATAAATGAATAGTTTGAATATAGTCCAACTATTTATTAAAACAACAATTTAACTATTAGTCCAACTAACATTTAATTTATTTGACGACGAATGATATTTATTTGAGCGCGTGGCAAGTAATTAAACGAGTATTGCAATTCAATTCTTACCTCCCACTACTCTGTCGAGTACTCGGGAAACCGTGTTTCCTAGTGGGCTAGGATCCCGTTAAATATCACACAATCTTGACTTTGGCCAACAAATTGTATGATAACTAACTAGGTAGATCTCTAAGATCGATTGGATCCAATCCAATTCCTAGATCCGGTAGGGGGACATCCAAGTCCGAAACATATATCTTATATATGCCAATACATCCAATGTATTACCTAACCTTTTTCCTCTGAATCAACTAAGCCTTGGCTTTGGCACAACAAACTTAGTGATCCCAGTTAAGCGCGACCCATTGACCATGGAAAGCTTCGTAATCAATGTCGATGGACAAGAAATGGTCTTGACTTTGAAAAAACAAACCACAACTTGGAGAAGACACCAATATGGAACAAAGCTCTCGTGATTCAAACACATCCTCGATGGACAAAGGCCTTGACTTTGCCCAACAAGCCAATGCCAGTCTCGGATCTTGAGTGAGAATCACTCAATGGAAGGAAAAACGCTTAATATTATTTGAGGGTTTTTTCGCGTGAAAATTGGGAACCAATTTATTATCTTTGTTAAGGTCTCATCATCATACACCCTTAAACATGCATTCTAAACACATAATAAAGCGCATATGTAAAATAATAATGATATGCGGATGGATACTTTACACATTGATCCTAGATCAAATCTCTCACTTTTCTCTCTCCTGCTAGCATATGTATTTACTTCTACCCGTTACACTACACTTCTAAAGAAACCTCATTTACATTGAGGGGAATAGGTGAGAAGAGAATACAAAGAATAAGGAGGTAATAAGGCTGGACACGCAGGTCCAATTAATAAATCAAATTTATTACAACAATTTCTAAAATTGTCCCACCTATCTAATATCCATCTGATATACATTATTCATGCATTGCAACCATGTATTCACATAAGCATGTTATCAATCAATCTAATCAAATTAGTTAATCTGATAATTAGTGATCATCCAATGTTCAAACAACGATTTGATTTTGCTCGAGTCAAACTCGTTTTGCAAATAAGTACTTAAAGTACAAATCCTCGAATTAAATTAAACTACAAAATTAAATCCAATTCAATTTGTATTTAATTCTAATTCGCTATTTAATTCCAAATTAAATAACACATTTTATTAACGAAATTTTTACAATTCAAATTCCAAATTTAACGTTACGGGTCTCAAAGCCCGATTAACGTCCAACGTCAATTTAATTAAAGTCCAATGGGCTTTTAATTAATTTCTTGAGGCGTGGATTTTGGTCAACTCGGATCAAACCGATAACCAAAGTCCAATCCGGGAGTTACCCCATAAGCCTAGAAATCAATCTTGGCCCATTAGGCCCAATTAAACTTTAAAGGTCCATTTGTCGCATTTGGGCTTTATGGAGGCGGTTTTGGGCCCAATTAGATCCAATCCAATTTGCCTTAACCCAACTTGGTACAACCAAGCCCAATAAGCCCATTTACAAACATAAAGGCCCAAATCCCAATTTAAGCCCATTTAATCAAACACAAAATTCCAAATTTAATGTTTACTTAAACTAAAGTGTATTAACATAATTAATCACCCAAATCAATATTTCCAAAATACCAAATTAGTACTAATTAATCATGCCATCAACAAAAAAAACATGTCCAACACATTTTAACAAAATCAAACCCAATTACATGTTCTTATGCTCTCGGTAATTGGGGAGGGATTTAACGTCCGATTCAAATTCATCCAATTAATTCCACAATCGACATTAAAATCATATTCCAAATGATTTCCAACACATACAATGATCAAAAATCAAAAATCCCAAGACATTATAACGGAAAATACGACTTAAAAAGGTTAGACCTGAGGGTATCTTTTCACACTTTTTATTTGATTTTTTATTGATTCTTTTAATTGTGTTAATTATTTATTGAATATGGTTTGCATGTGATGTGTGTTGTGGCCATTATTAAAACGGAAAATACGTCGTCTCTCGTGGTATATAGGATGGAAACCCAGACGTAAATTCCGTAGCCGATTCCGAATGGACGGTAGTGCGGTCTGTACTTGGGATACAACTCCACGTACCACTTGAGTAAACGGCGCATCTTTCGCTTTATGTTATTTTGATTATTCGCACTTTATTATTCCCTTTAATTTCCGCATGTTATTTATTTATGTTATGATGCGATCGAGCGCATGGGCTTAGTGAGTTAGTCCAAAGGTCCCCTCTTTGAGAGACGAAGAGCCTAAAAGGCCACCTTTGTGACTACTACTTCGCCGCGCGGACGAAGTGTGTTTGGGTTGAATGTACGTTCAATCGGGCATATGAAGTCCTACATTTTATTGTCTTTATTTCATGTATTGTGATGTGACGCGCATGGGCTTAGTGAGTTAGTCCAAAGGGTCCCCTCTTTGAGAGACGAAGAGCCTAAAAGGCCACCTTTGTGACACTACTTCGCCGCGCCGGACGAAGTGGTGTTTGGGTTGAATGTACGTTCAATCGGGCATATGAAGTCTACACTTTATTGTCTTTATTTCATGTATTGTGATGTGACGCGCATGGGCTTAGTATGTTGGTCTAAAGGTCCTCTCCTTGAGAGACAAAGAGCCCCAAAAGGCCACCTTTACGACAGTACTTCGCCGCGCCTCTTTTATTTAGTCATTCGCTTCATAATGTCTTTTTGAAAATTCATGCATCATATTGCATTGCGCATGGGCTTATCAAGTGAGATCAAAGGTCCTCCACTTTGAAGGATGAAAATGCTTAAAAGCTACCTTTGCTACAATGATGATTTGCCGCGCCCCTTAATCTAATCTGTTGTTATGTACGAGAAGTCATATATTCATATGTTCATGTATGTGTCATGTTGTTTACTGCATTTTGGAGGGTCACTGCTGTGAACCGTTCGAACGCGTTCTGAAACGCCGCACGAACGCATGTTTTCTGTCTGGTCCCGTTCGAACGCGTTATCAAACGCTATACGGACGCGAACCTTCTGTTTACCGTTCGAACGCGTTTACGAACGCCGCACGAACACCTGTTTTCTGTCTGGTCTCGTTCGAACGCGTTATCAAACGCCATACGAACGCGAACCTTCTGTTTACCGTTCGAACGCGTTTACGAACGCTACACGAACGTGAACACACTGAAATGAGACACTTTCATCACATGCCATGTATGATTGCTTCTTAGGTGATTTTTCTTATGAAACCCTATATGGTTATTCTTATCTTTGTACACATCATAATGAAAAGCATGTTTATTCCATTGGTTGCATCATTTACCTTAGTCTTGGTTTAACTCATTACAATTCATATATCTATGTCATGATAGCATTTGAGTATTATTTCTTGTGGTATATCGGATGGAAACCCAGACATAAATTCCGTAGACGATTCCGAATGGACGGTAGTGCGGTCTGTACTTGGGATACAATTCCACGTACCACTTGGAAAAGTGCCCATATGTGTGCTTGTATGGTTAATATGTGCGCTTGTGTTTTCCTGAATGTAATATGCAAGTAAAGTTGTATGGTAGTTGCTATCTTGATATATGTTAAGCATGCAAATTTAAATGTAAGATATATGCGAAATGCGTACATAAGTTTTATTTTACACATGAGAATTTAGAAGCATGATACCCTTAGAAATAAGTGTTACTTCAGCTTGTTTAAATTATTACATAAATCCTTTCATTATAAGTGACATGAGTAAGGACCATTCCGAACCCAACTGTTTGAGGTCTTCCCTTGCGAGGGGTGAGTGCGGCCTTAAATCTTTGTCCCGGTTCACACCGGTGGCGACTCCATATTATTTAGTATTTCCCAACTAGTGCCGCGAGCCTAGAAACGGCGTCGCCCAGGTCCTGTTGTCTACAGTCTGGCGACTCCACTGGGATAGAGAATCGGCCCCGAATATTGTCTTGTAATGTTTGGATTTATGTTTTAATTGACCGTGTCTATAGTGGATAAAATGAGGGTTTAATCAAAGGCACTTTGAGGCTAGGTAATGGTTTGGTGTCTTCCTTCACTCACTACCTTTCTAGAAGGAAAAGCTGTGAAGGCACCTAGATAGCCATCTACTCGTAGCCTTTTGTGATGGACTAATTTGGAGGACTCGTTGTTTATTCCTGACAACAAGCGATAAGAGCCTAAGAGGCTTGGGTATTTAAGTGAGCCTCGCTCCACCTTCCCTCTGGGGGATCTACAACGGGAAATCCATTTGACAGTCCGTCACACACCATAGCTCATTGGCACGTACCTTAGTGTATAAAAAATGGTGCGCTCACTTGGTTGCTCGAACCCTTGAGTGGGGAGACCTAGTTGTGGGCCATCCTTCGCCGGTGAGAGCCTTTGTCTATACTCTTACTAACCCATCTATAGACCGGGTTGGCTAAAGTAGTACAATTATTTCCTTGAGTATGTGGCTTGTGGACCATCCTCATTTGGATGCAGTTGGACTATTGTCAGAAATGCGGGCTTGCCGGGCCATTTAAACTGGGGCAAGTTCGCACCTTATGACTATTAGGCCAAAAGCTTCTGAAATGTTGATGGGCCACTTTGTAAAAATTATTATGTCATGTTTGCATCATCTTCTTGTGTTTGGGAACATCGTTGTTTGGATCATTTGGACCATTTATCATGGGATATGGGCTTGTTGGGCCATTTAAACTGGGACAAGGACACATTCTTATGACGATTGGGCCAAAAGGCTTCTAAATAACAATGGGCCATTTTATGATTGTGTTCGGAATTTTATCATTTGGATTTAGTTGGGTTCTTTGCCATAAGACATGAACTCGTTGGGCCATTTAAACTGGGACGGGTTCACTCTTATGACAGTTGTCCCAAAAGCTTCTAAAATGATAATAGGCCGATTTATTGAGAATTTTATTTGATTTAATATATGTTATATACTTCTTATGCACATCATGCATACATACATCATGTTAACCCTTGTGTTCTGAAAGCCATCATAGATTCCCGTTGGGTTAGAAAAAAGGGAAGACTCACCAAAATACCGAGAACAGACATGAGTGAATCAGATACTGAGGTATCCCGGATAGATCAGTTGGAAAATGGCTTCGCCAAGATTACTGAACAGTTGCAAGCCTTGACTACTGCCATGACAAATATGGCTGTGCCCCGTGCCGGGGGAGATTCTGAGAATGTAAGGCGTGAGGAGCCTCCGAATGGGTTAGGGGATGATGTCCCCACTTTTGATGATGACATGGCAGAAATGCAACAGGCAGAGTGATTGGGTCTCAGGCAGAAATTCGGAAGCTTCGGGATCAGGTTGAAACAGTTACCCGTAAAATGAGGGGTAAAAATGAAGAGTTGTTAGATTATGAGGCAATGACCTTTGAGGAACAGTTGCCTGCTCAGTTCAGAATGCCCGACATGGCCAAGTTTAATGGGAATGGAGACCCGAGAGTCCATCTGCAGCAATATGTCTCAGTCATGAGTTCAGTGGGCCTATCACAGCGCCAAGTCCAAAAGATGTTTGGGATGTCACTCGAGGGGGCTCCTGTGGTTTGGTATCATAGCCTTGAGAAGAAGGTTAAGGAAGATTGGAGGGAACTAGCTGATGCTTTTCTGAAGCAGTATGTTACAGACTTAGAGATTGACTTGTCACTCCGTGATTTGGAGAACACTAAGCAGAAGCCGGGAGAAAGCTTCAAGGAGTATGTAGACCGCTGGAGAAGCCAGCTTCTGAAGATGCAGACTCGGCCTTCAGAGAAAGACCAGCTCAAAATGATCATCAAGGGTACTAAGCCTTCTATTTATGGTAAGCTGCGGAGGATGACTTCGATGATTACAGATTTCCGACAATTGAGGGAAACTGTCATGGACATTGAAGAAGAAGAGGCCGAGAACCAGAAATTTTATGGCCAGAATAAGAGGAATTTTGGGGGGCATTCTGAGACAAGGCCCACTACTGCCGAGGTTACCGCCATCAGAAATAGGCAATTTTCCAACCTTGGTAGGCCTCTATCGAAGGTGTTTGAAAAGTTGAAAAATGCAAGGACTCCTGAAACCCTTGGAACCTAAACCACTTCCAAGCCCTGTACCCCACTACCTTGACTTAAACTTATTCTGTTACTTCCACCAACAAAAGGGTCACGAAACTGACAATTGCCCCCGCCTTAGGCATGAGATCCAAGACCTCATTGACACCCATAAAATACCTGACCCAGAAAGAGAACAACCCAATGCACACAGAAATCCCCTACCCAACTACATGATCAACTCTGGCCTACCCGAAACCCTTGTCCTCCAGGCTCTCAACCACTCAGCTTCATTCATTGGGATAAGGGATGACAATGATAAAGAACCATAGGCTGAGGAAGAAGGCACTGCTGTTTCTCAAAGTTTATCTTGCATTTTTTTAAAGACATTGATTTTGTTTGCTTGTTCGGACCTTTTTTTTCTCAACAATAATAAAGAAGTTCATTTCGCTTACTTCCTGAATCTCCAACATGAGTGCATGTGACAAAAGCATTCAATCTTGGTATTAAGATGCTCAGAACACGGAAAATCCTCAGAAAAAGCAAGTAGAAAGGATAAGTTAGCCGTTCAGAAATTAGGAAATGAGGACAGTGAGATTGTCAAACTTGGAAAGGAATGAGTACATCGAGCCAGTCAACGAAGATAGAATGAAGTAGTTCTTTGCCAAAGGAAGAGAAGACTAAACAGCCCCAAGAGAATTGATAGAAAACCTAACCCAACGGAATAGGAACTTCATGCATGCACGCATACACGTAACGTATTTTGGCATTCCTTTTGGTGTTTGTTTTGTTTTGTAAATCACAGGTTTCAACAACGAAAAAGAGAGAAAGCGTCAAAATGCAAGTCAACCCAAAAGCAGCGACAGTACAATATCAGTCTGGGGGCGAGGCCCACATCAGTATCAGCCGGTTGAGGCCCACGTCAGTATCAGTATGGGTCGAGGCCCACATGAGTATCAGCATGGGTCAAGGCCCACATCAGTATCAGCTCGGGAATGAATCCTAGGGCCGAGGCCCACGTCGTCTGAATTATAGAATGAATCCAGAAATGAATCCGGGAATGAATCCTAGGGCCGAGGCCCACGTCGTCAGAATTATGGAATGAATCCAGGAATGAATCCGGGAATGAATCCTAGGGCCGAGGCCCACGTTGTCAGAGTTATGGAATGAATCCAGGAATGAATCCTAAGGCCGAGGCCCACATCATCAAATATTGGGAATGAATCCTAGGGCCGAGGCCGACGTCGTCAGAATTATGGAATGAATCCTAGGGTCGAGGCCCACATCATCAGAATTTGGAACGAATCCGAGAATGAATCTCAGTTTTGGAATGAATCCGGAAATGAATCTCAGTTTTTGAATGAATCCAGGAATGAATCCGGGAATGAATCTCAGAATGTGGAAAGAATCCAGAGAAGGAATCTCAGAATTTGGAAGGAATCCAGAGAATGAATCTCAGAATTTGGAAGGAATCTCAGAATTTGGAAGGAATCCAGAGAATGAATCTCAGAATACGGAAGGAATCCATAAGAATAATCTCGGAGTTTGGAACGAATCCAGAAGAATGAATAAGAAATCTGGGAATGAATCCAAGGGTCGAGGCCCACATCAACTCAACACAACAGGCGGACCAGGTGACGGCTGGCGAGCCAGGTAAGTAAAAATGCATTGCATAACTTTGATAGGATTGTTAAAAGTCACACACTGCACAAGTCCCATCAAAGTGGGGGCGACTGTAGGCATCGCATTTTTGCATGTGAAACCCGAGGATGAGTCTCATTTGGAGACAACTACCTCTTAAGTTGCGGAAACCGCGGGAAACGGACATCGGAAGGGAAGAGTCAAGAATTGACTCGTTGATGGATTAAGTTCACTAGTTTAGCCTCGAGTAACTCGTTTGATTGCTGTTTAAAAATTGTGCAAGGCCCAAGACCCCACATCCAAGCCCAATCCAAAACAATTGGAACCTTTAAGTGCATGTCACAAATTAAATTAACTTAAGATCCAACACATTAAAGTCCAACACATTAAAGTCCAACATCTAACCAAGCCCACCAACCAAGGCCCACTCCTCTCTTTGGCGCCAACTTGACATAATACACACTCAAATTAAACCAAATATTAAATTAAATTAATTAGATAATGTATTTGAATTAAATATTTAATTAAACCATTTACCAATTAAATAAAACACAAAATATAATCATGCCTAAT
>SKCR01048207.1:0-40064 GCA_019454045.1 Zanthoxylum bungeanum
TGTCGACTGGGACACCATTGCAAGTCTCATACTATAATGGTAATGCCAACTATGACATCACCCATAACAATTTTCAAGCTATATGGTGCAGAATCAACTGGGACATCCATAACAAGTCCATAACTATGACACCTATTATAAGTCCCTTGTCTTTCTAATGTCGACTGGATATTATTAAAAAGTGCAAGCCATACCTGATAATGTTGACATGATGTCCACTCCAAGTCTTCATTCGGGTATCGTCGATTGAGACATCTTCCTATGCCAATCACATCGCTTCATCACGTGAGGTAAGTGGTAGGAAATATAGTTCCATTGAAGGAAGACTCCTCGCTCCTTTTTTTTTAATGTAGTCTGGAAGAGATGCCAAGCCTTTCATGTAGTCTGAAGGAGATGTAATCCCCCTTACGTAGATTGAAGGAGATGGCATTTTATCATTGTCATCCAGGGTTGATGGTAACCGCCTCGAGTTGTCTCTAAAAGATGTCAATTAAAGAGGGTACTTTCTTGGTTGATTGGGTATGCTGGGGATTATGAGGGTATTCTTATGTCGACTGGAGGAAGTGTGTAGGATGGTTCAAATGATGGTCCAGATACGTCGATTGATAGGATCGTAGATGGAGAGATTTTTACATGCTTTGGATCGCCAAGGCCCCACGGTGGGCGCCAAACTGTAGACGCTGGTTTTCGCCCGAGGTCCACAATTGAGATTTCGTGAAAGGGGGCACTGGCGATCCTGCAAAACAAAGATATAGAGTGAGCGGGAGCACTGCCCACCGGTGTGGTGGGTGCCGGGGGCACTCCGACGCTCAAGTCAGTGAAGGTACTAAGGAGTTAGAAGATGGGAAGTCAAAGGTTGGATACTACCTTGAACTTTATTCGGTGCCGTGGGGGCGGTCAATCGGAGGAGTGGTGAGCTTGAGGATGTCTCAAAGCTGTGAGTAGGAGAGTTGGAAGTTGAATCCCCCTCTACCTCTTGGAGTCCTGTTCCTTATATATCCATGGTATATTAATGTGTGCCTTTATTGATTGTCTTTTGATTATTTTCCCGTTAGAACATGGTAACAGTTAACCTAATAAAGTGCCATTACTGCTTGTAGTTTGGAACGGATGGATTGTGGGTGACATTAATGAGTCTGGGCATTACGTGGCTCCTCCCTGAGCTTGGGCTTATGAATCTCAAGGCCTCTATTCATTTTAATCATTGGGCTTCCTTCTGAGGTAGAAACTTGGGCCCGGAGTAAAATGAAAAAATTGCCCTTGGCCCAAATTTGGCCCGTACAATAAACCAGTTGTAGATCATCGATCAGTGGGATCATTGGCCCAACTAGTATCAGAGTAGGCACGCAGCTCAAGAGATGAACTAGCGGAAAAGTGAAGACCATTAAATAACGTTGCCTTGATGTAGCGGAGTAAATGAAGAACAACATCATTGTGAGCAAAGCGGGGGACGGAAATAAACCGACTAACAACAAACCGCGTAGGCAATATCAGGCTGAGTAACTGTTAAATAACCAAGCTGCCAACAAGCTGAGGATAAAGAGTAACATCAGGAAGATAGGTACCATCGGTGACAACAAGTTTAATTTGAGGATCCAAAGGGGTAGAGTTGGTTTTGCTATCAGTCAACCTCACCCGAGCCAGTAAATCAGAAACGTACTTAGCCTGAGATAGATAATAGTCAATTTGATCAAAGAGTACCTCAAGACCAAGAAAGTAATTGAGATTACAAAGGTTTTCATCTCAAAATATTGTTAAAGAGAGGTCTTAAGTACAAAGATACTGTGCAAATCATCCCATGTGATAATCATATCATCCACATAGAGAAGAATAATAATAAAGCCATGATCAGTTTGCAGAATAAAAAGTGTCGAATCATAGGCACTGGAAGTGAACCCAAGTGTATGAACCGGTGCTGAATTTCTCAAACCATGACCGAGAAGCTTGTTTAAGACCATATAATGCCCAACGAAGTTTACAAACTTTATTAGGAGGATGTGGGTAGCCATGTGGAAATTTCATGTAAACCTTTTTAGAGATGTCACCATTAAGAAAGTCATTATTTATATCCATCTGAAACAAAGTCCATTGTCGAGAGGCGGCAACAGCTAGGAGACTGCAAACTGAAGTCAGCCGAGCAACATGAGTAAAAGTCTCTTCAAAATCAATCTAATATTCCTAAGAAAATCCATTGGCAATAAGACGAGCTTTATATCGTTCGATAGAGCCATCAGATTTCGTCTTGATTTTGTATATCCATTTACACCCAATCACAAATTTTACCGTTGGAAGATCAACTAAGTCTCATGTATGGGCTTTTTCAAGTGCATGTAATTCTTCGGCCATAGCTTGTTGCCAAACAGGGAACTAGCCCCAGAGTAAAAGTGAGGTTCATATTGAGTGAGATTAGTAGAAAAAATAATGGAAATCCCTAAGTTTGACGGAAATTTCAGTCACCTTAGTAGAACAACGAAGAGAATGAGGATTACCTGAAGATGACAGATTTGAGCTGGAGGTGGCAGTGATGGATCCCGCAAGCGATGCAGACGAAGGGAGATCAACTGTAAAAGGATCATTTGAGGGAGGTACATCAGAGTCATCATCGGGAAACAGATTAAGAGTGCTATATGTAAAAAAGATACTGGATGAGGAAGAGATATATTGAAATTTAGAAACAGAGGAAAACATGTGATTTTTCCAAAATGTGACATGACAAGAGATACAAAGGCGATTATATATGGGATACCAACATCTATACCCTTGTGTTCAATGCCATATACTAATAAATAACATAATCGAGCCCGAGGGTTCTAATTTAGTGTGTCCATAGGGCTGAAGAAGAATGAAATAAACATAACCAAAGACTTTAAGAAGATTGTAATTGGGAGATGTACCATGGAGTTTTTCATAAGGGGATTGATTGGCTAGAACATGAGATGGAAGGTGATTAATGGTGTAGACATTGGTGAGGGCCGCTTCTCCCCAGAAACGTTCAGGACAAAAGGAAGAGATGAGAAGAGCACTAACAGAATCTAAAACATGCATGTGTTTGCATTCGGCTCTCTCATTCTGTGGAGATGTACCTGACATGAGTGATAACAGATAGTCCAATTTTGGTGAAGAAAGTGTAGAAAATCAAAGTCTTTATATTCCATGGCATTGTCAGTGCAGAAAGTTTTAATGGATCGATTGAATTGAGTTTTAACCATATTTGCAAAGGTTTGGTAAATGGAGGAAAGTTCATAGTGATTTTTCATAAGATAGAGTCAAGTGTAACAGGAATAGTCACCAATAAAAATCACAAAATACTTTGAGCCATGTTGGGGTCAAGCACAACGGAAGCTTGGTTCGAGCGAAATCGTAACTTTAAAATTTTTTAAACTTACTGAAAAAATTATTCAATATACAATATGAATAATTCATTAATATTTCACCTAAACATATTATATCTGATATCAAATAATGACATAATTAATATAGAAAATATTGTGAAACTTTTACAAAAATATTTTTCCGTAAAATAGCATAAAACGCGTTTTTGGCCGAACCGACCAACCAATACACATGGGGACTGCCCAAGTCAGCCCCAATAGTACTTGGGCAGTTCATGGGCTGCCCGAACAATGACCAATTCACTGTTTGGGCTGTCGTCACCCGGTAAGCTCGAAACTCATCCAGTAACACCGTTTTTCACTGTTTTCGCATATTTTCACTCCGAAATAATATATGGTAATTATTCCAATGCCCGATACACATCCAATATATTTAAATAACATATTTTTTATCACCAAATTTCCAGAATTTCCAGATATGATTTGGATGTAAAAATAATCATTTTTCATGTTTTAAATCCAATTTTTTCAGCATTAATCATATTAATGTTTACACCAATCAAAATCACTACAAATGAAGAACTCAGGAATAATTTTAGGTATTATTAAAGGGGTCATAACACTCTAAAATGACAACAAGTCATCATATGATAAAATTGAACTAATATTACACTAATATTACTCAATCTTACTTCACACTTGCATCTAGCCACCAAATCCATCTACCAAATCAAAACGCCACAAATTTTAGAGTATAGAGAATCTCTACAATTTTTACAAGAATCTCTACAACATAAGAATTCAAGTAAGAACAACAAAAATAATTTTCTAAACTAAAGAAAACAAAAGATTACCTTAATCTTCCTCAAGTTCCTTTAACTTTGTTCTTGCATGAATTTTTCTTCTCTAAAATGCTTGGAGAACTTGTTTTGACATTTGGAGGCTAGGTTAACATTCACCAAGCAAAAGAAAAAAACATATCCCTTTATATAGTAGGTTTGGGCATGAACTAGAGGCATTTTTGGCCAATTTTTACATTTAATAAATCTAATTAAATACAAGCTTTAAGTTAGCAAAATCAATTTGATAATTACAATCTTTAAATGTCATGTCATTTACTACAAAAAAAATATCTAACCATTTATCATAACAATTAAGACTTATGGACATAATTAAATTATTTAATCATTTAATATTTAAATATCTAAATAATTAATTAATATATGTATTTGTAAATTTTTATTTTTATTTACACTAAATAAAAAAATACATATATTAATAACATGTGTCAAAATATCATTTGACAATTAATTAATGTGTATCTAATCAAATTTTATATCAAATATAAATACACATTAATTATTAATTGACCGAAATGCCCCTATGCATGTATTTTTTGTTTAACTGTTAAAGGATTTGAATTAAATCATTTAATTTGATAAAGTATTATGAATAATTCGTATTATTCATAACGTGTTGTCCAAGTGCTCAACGAATACACTTCATATCGTCGGACTCTCTAAGTTTAGGTTTATCCATCATAGAATCAAATTTCGTGTTCATAATTCACACACTCGTAAATTATGATGACCACAGATAATAT
Organism: Zanthoxylum bungeanum; assembly: GCA_019454045.1. Lineage (NCBI taxonomy): Eukaryota > Viridiplantae > Streptophyta > Magnoliopsida > Sapindales > Rutaceae > Zanthoxylum > Zanthoxylum bungeanum. The sequence continues at coordinate 4,936 of SKCR01048207.1, forward strand.
CGCCAAACTATGCAAGTCGAGGTCATTGTATACGTATAATCCCTCTGTCACAGACCATTGATATTATAACGGGTATATAGATAGGAACGTCAAATCTCTAAGGTATAATATAGTCAACTTATAAATTTACGATCTCTATATAACACTCGGAACTCGCTTCCACAGTGTACCACAACCATGGATTTACTAGATCGCAAACACGTACATGATTCATATGCCCTGTAAACAGGACTGACAGATTGTATCTGATACTCACAGGATATCATGAGCATGAGTCCACACCCAATAAATAGGAGAATGTCTGATCTAAATAGATTAGTGACGTGACAGCCATCAAAATGTGGAGGATGTCTCATATATCCACAATGGTATCTCAAGTCGAATGACCAATATACTATTCAACTCGAGAAGATTCTTATTGACGTTGGTGTACCATCTATTATGAAATCTTTGGTGAGTCGTTCAGTGTTTGTCAAATAAACACATATATGTCTATACGAGTCTCCCGAAACTCATGGTTCATTGGGATAAACCATCATACCAAGTCTCTATATACGACATGTACTGGTCTCAGCGGATTTTACTAACCGACACGTGTTAGTAAATCTTGACCAAGAACTTTATTTGAGAATATATAACTTATAGTGATACTTCCCATTGTTTATTATAAACTACATTGTAACTGCGCACTACTTTGTAAATCATGATGTCTTTGTCTAATATATACATATTACTAAATCAGATCTAGTTTCAATCTAATCGTTATTAGATCGAATACGTATATAAAAATAAGAGGTGTAACCATATCTAAGTAATATTATAGAAAACGGTATTGTTCATCTTCATGAATCGGACATAAATACGATCCGGATTGGCGCTCTGAGCACCAACCCTAACAATTAGGAGATGTACCATGGAGTTTTCATAAGGGTATTGATTGGATAGAACATGAGACGGAAGGCGATTAATGGTGTAGACACTGGTGATGACAGCTTCTCCTCAGAAACGTTCAGGACAAGAGGAAGAGATGAGAAGAGCACGAACTGTATCTAAAATACGCATGTGTTTGCATTCAGCTCTCATATTCTGTGGAGTTGTACCTTGACAATAGCGATAACAGATAGTCATATTTTGGTGAAAAAGTGTAGAAAATCCGAGTCTTTATATCACATGATATTGTCAGTGTGGAAAGTTTTAATAGGTCGATTGAATTTAGCCTTAACCATATTTGCAAAGGTTTGGTAAAATGAGGAAAGTTCATAGCTATTTTTCATAAGATAGAGCCAAATCTAACGAGAATAATTATCAATAAAAATCACAAAATACTTTGAACCACCCATAGTAGGAGTAGGAGATGGACCCCAAATATCAGAATGGACCAAAAAGGTGAAGAGGAAACCAAAGTACTATTATTGAAAGATAACGTAGTTTGTTTTCCCAACTGACAAGGCATACAATCGAAATCTTTATTGAAACATGACCTAAATGACCATTAGAAGTTAATAAACGTAATCGATTAAGAGAAGGGTGACCCAACGGAGAGTGCCACAGGCTGAGTGAGGTAATGGGTGAAGTAGAGGTGGCAGAGTAACATGGAGAAAGGTCTTAAGTAAGATGAAGGCTAATGAACTCAAACAAACGACCTTTCTTACGGCCTATCCCAAGCGTCTGACCGGTCCGTGGATCCTGTACAGAGTAACCAGAAGTAGTAAATACGACATTAAGACCAATGTCACATAATTAGCCGATAAATAAAAGATTTAAAGTGAGTTTGGGTAAAAAAAATGTGTTAGATACAAAGAGATGTGGATGAGAAATGTGACCAAAATGACTGGGGTTATGAAAGAGCCATTAACAGTTTAAATGGCAGGAAGATGTGATGGAGTAGATGTAGAGGTAAAGATACTTGAGTCGGAATTCATGTGATTGCAACAAGCAGAATCAAAATACCAAGAGGCAGTACCTGATATAGTAGAAGAATCAGAGATGTTACCAAATTGGGAGGCTATGGATTGAAAGAGAGAGGCGATATCTTGAATAGGTTGAGAAGGCCTAGAATGCTCAGTGTCACACAGATCATGAGAAGCTACCACAGAAATAGACTGACGGCCCGTGAAGGAGGGAATAGTATGACCAGTGGACAATCTCGTTCAAAATGGCTAGGACCCACTTACGAAAAATTCTGCAACGGCGTATGGAACATTTGAGGACCAGGTGCCCAGACAACTTACAGTAATTGCATGGCTTCGAGGAGGGAGAATTGGAAGGAAGTGTGGCAATGATAGTGACGAGTTTCTTCATAAATAAGTTTATCAATGGCGCAGTCAAGAGTGGGTAGTGGAGTTTGACAAAGTAAGAAGGCGCGAGTGGGTTCAAACTTGGTGTTAAAAGCCATGAGAAACTGAATCAGTCTTTGGCGATCTCTGCAGATGTTGAATTTGATAGCATCAGCAGAATTGTCCCAATGGGGCTCAGAGAGAGCCAATTGATCTCAGAGAAACTGCATATGAGAATGGAATTCCGTAATAGATTGGCCAGGTTCCTGACGCATTTGGTGGAGGCGACAAATCAACTGATATTGATGAGATAAATATGTGGCTATAATCGGTGAGCAAGGAAGTCCCAGAGTGAATAGGCTGTGTTAAAATGACCAAATTGAAGATTTATGATAGAGTCAGAGGAGTTGCGAAACCATGTTATGATCTTGTGATTTTGAATTTCACAATCTTCAAGGCGATCGGTAAAATCTTCGTCACTCTCAATTTCATATTGAACCGATTCAATAAGAGTACCAGTAATATAACGCCAGAGTTTACGGTCCTTGAGAAAGCTACACATAGTTTGGGCCTAGAGGACATAATTGTGACCATCAACAAAGATCTGAATTAGTTGGGAGATGTCAAACTTGTCCATGGAGAAAATCAGTGAAGTCTAAATAATATCGTGAAAGAAACAACCAAAAAAATGTAATAAATAGGCCAAAAATGTAAATTTGGAAAAAATCCCAAACTTTAGACAATTATAAAATTACCTCAAAACTTTCAAAAATTACAGAAGTGGCCCAAAAGTTCTGAAAATAGCAGTTTTGCCCCAAACCAATACAAATAACAGACAAGTCCAAAAGTTTTCAAAAATATGCAGAAGGGCAGAAGTTTTAGAAATCTAACAAAAACACTCTTGAAGATCCACGAACGGCTTTGATAGCCACGGAGGAGGAGTGCTGACGGCGGGAAAAGGTCGAGGATGGACTGAGAAAGCGTCTGGTAGTGGTGGTGAGAACAGACTCGCCGTCGAGAGAAAATGACCAAATTTGAGGGTTTGGCGAATCAGTGGAGGAGTAGATCCAAGCAGCAGATGCCGAAATCGGCATGGAGAGGGGCAGAAATGGACTGGGATGGTGTTATGAATCCAACAGCACCAGAATCGGGAGATAATTTGGCCTAGAATGCGACGGCGCGTGAAGAACAAGCGCAGAGCAGAGGAGCGTGAGGTGCACGCGCGGCGACGGCGGTGGCGGAAGGCAGAGAATTAACATGACCCGGAGAAAAAATCATTTGATACCATGTTATAGATTGAGTTGAAATCCTTTGTATTTCAATCTGAATATAATTACAGTGTAACAGCCTTTATATAGGCAATACAAAAAAAAAAAACTAAAATATTAAAGGAAAATCTAAATATATATATATATAAATAATAGAAATTGTAAATTACTTAGAATAGAGAATTACAAGGGAAAAAGATATTATAATTTTCGTTTTAACAATGTATCCTTAACAACAAGAATGGATTCATTTGTGCCAAGAAACAATCAAGATCTGGCCGTTGACAAACAAAATCATTTCTTCCATATGAGAGAGTATGTATTATGTATGTCATTTTATCGCCAATTCCACTATTAATAGAACACTATACTTCAAACTATTTTCAAATTTTGATGCCTTCACAAGTACCTTATATTCAATATTTCTTCATTTTTTTTTTTTTTTGAAATTTTGGAAATCTCGTCGCGAAATTATTCAACCGAACTTAAGCGGAGCATGTAAAATTCCCGACTCTCCCAGACTCTTATAAGAAATATATCCTTAGACTCGAAATCAAGCTCTGACAATCAAGTTTTAAGTATTTGCCACCAACCATATTTTTTGGGGATAATTTTTTTAGAGCAATAATTTCTTGAATATGTTAGACCTTATTAGCTTATCTGTAATTTAATCAAGATAAAAAATTCACAATCTGCCTAATGCAACATACCAACAATATCCCTCCCTAAAAGAGATTTGACATAAACCATAGAAATCTAATCATGATGCAAAGCATATATAATGACAGCTCCACGACCCGATCATATGATTCGAAACAACTAATAAGACTATGTAGGTACAGCTGCTGCACCCTAGTTGGATCCAAAACAATTATATTATTGAATTCAAGCAAATAGCATAATGAATTCAAAAGTTGTCAAATCTCATAATTAAAGCAGTTCACACCACGATTGCTAACTTGGCAATATATATATATATATATATATATATATATATGATGTATTTATTAGAGTGTTTCGCTTGCGTTAAAATGTTATGTCAAACACGTTTTTTAATGCTAGTATTAAAACGTTCTACTAAATGTGTTAAAATGCTCTGTTAAATACGTTCTTTAACGTTAATGTTAAAGTTGGCGTTAAAACGATTTGTTGAACGCATTGCATTAAAGAATGTTATGTCAAACTCGTTCTTTAACGCTAGCGTTAACGCTCACAAAATTATAATATCACAATATGATATTATTTTTTTACCCTAATTTATACTCTAGCATTTGTTTCATAATTTATAAGTTAACTTATACTCTTAGTAAACGTATCCATCAAGATTAGTAGTTAATATGCCCAATTTTGCTTCATCATTCCGCTTTTGCTTGAGTTGGGATCCTTTACTCACATTATCATAACCCCAGTGGCAAGTCATTGGGTATTTCCAAAGTAAATAAATAAAATCTTAAATCTCTTAAAAATCATTACAAGAGCATTAGGAGACAAAATGTGGTGTATCTGCTTTTTTAGAGGTTTCCATGATGAAAGTTGAAACTCTATAACAATAAAGTCTTGAAGCTCACCATCATTTTTCTTTTTGTTCACAAGATTCAGTGATTCACTCATCTTGCTTTCAGTCAGCAGTATTGCCACCAGCCACACCATTATTTATCAATTTATTCAATCTTTTTTATAGGTTCAATTTAATTTTATGTTAATTGATGAATAAAAATATTATACATCAAACAACCAAAATTCAACTTCACATATTAAAAAGAAAAATAATGTTGAGTCCTTAAATGGCGTGGTTTTGTGGTGCAGAATTCAGGATCTGACTTTTAGGTCATGAGTCCGAATTCAGAAAATACGTTTTTTTATAAGAACCTGCGACAGTCGGAAATTTTACCTATTCCGCTTAAGCCCTGAAAAGATAATTTGATTTCCAACCATTCTAAAAAAAAATTGAATTTATAAAGCATTGTACCGTTTGGAACCCACAATTACAATAAGGTATTGTATTATTAGTTAGGAAATAAAAATAAGAAGAAAAGTCGACGAAGACATCTTACTGCTAAGACTGAGGAGGGGATTGTGGTATTATGATTGCGCGTGGGAACGGCAGTGTGTTTTGACCTTTAAGCATTTGAATGAATAATTTCTAACAAGCTTTTAAAGTTTGGTATCATTCAATTCGATATAATTATAAACAAAAATTATAATTATCTTTTAAAAAAATAAAAATAAACATTCGTTTTTCTTTTAAAAAATATAAGTATTTTTAATTATCGGGTCGATTATATTTTTTCTAATTTTTTAAAGATAATAAATCATTAAATAAATCATCATTAAGCATCAAACAAATTAATAATACAACAAATATAATATATAAAATAATAAAAAATATAATTAGACGTTAAGAATAATAAAATCAAATTATTCAATTAATTCAATTCGATTTTTTAGATAAAAAATCAAATAATATTTTTAAAATAAAAAATTATCGATTCAATTTGATTTTTTAATTTCAATTTTTTTTCATCCACCTCTAAAAACTTTAATGAAATTTAAGTGGATCACAAACTTTAGGATGCGTTTGTTTTAGTAGAAGATACTCCACATGATAGTTCTCACTTTTTTCATTTTCAATAAGTAGGTCCCAAATATATTTCCCTTTTCCCCCTTATTTGTCCTTGTTTATTAAGAAAAACAAAAGTTATAATGGAAGTGATACCATTGTTCGGTATGCAAATAAAGTTTCGCATTGATTAGAAATGTGGAAGATCATAGATTTATAAGTATATGGATAATATCTTCAATTGGTATGAAGTCTTTTGGATAAAATTTAATAATAAATTCACGAGAACTTAAGCCCAAAATAGATAATATCATATCAATATGAAAATATGTGGCCTTCAAGGTTCCTTACGATCATAAGATCATGCACAAGTTAATAAAATTCTAATCATGATGCAAAACATAATGACTGCTCCACTGACTGATCATATGATTCGAAACAATTAAAATGTGAACCGCAATCGAATTAGATGGATCCGGTTCGGTTACGGTTGAAATCGACAGTTGAACCGGAACTGAATTCATGGTTCAACCGTAAAAAATCCAATTCAACCGCAATGAACCTGATTTTTTTACGGTTGAACCATATTTTTTAAATAATTTTTTTTTTTTAAAAAAAAAATACGGTTCAAGTAACCATACTATTCGATTTGATTACGATTAAGATTTACGGTTTCGATTTTGGCCGAACCGTAAACCATATAGTTAGATTATAATTTTCATGCAAAGTATGGAGATTAGTAGTTAATATGCGCCCCATTTTGCTTCTTCATTCAGCTTTTGGTTGAGTTGGGATCCTTTACTCACATTATCATAACCCCAGTTGCAAGTCATTGAGTATTTCCAATTAAAGTAAACAAATAAAATCTCTTATAAAATTATATTAATTTTTTACTTCACTACAAGAGCATTTGGAGTGGAAGTGCTTTTTTAGAGGTTTCAATGATGAAACTCTAAAGTCTTGGAGCTCAACATCTTTTTTTTCTTTTTGTTCTCTAGATTCTCTCATTTTGCCCTTTCAGCCAGCGGTATTGCCACCAGCCACAACATTATTTATCTATTTTTTCAATCTTTTTTTCTAGGTTCAATTCATTTTTGTGTTAATTAACGAATAAAAATATTATACATGAAACAACCAAATTTAACTTCCCATTTCAATAAGAAAAAAGTTGAATTTATATAACATAATACCGTGTGGAACCCACACTTACAATAATTTTTTTTTTGTTTTTTTTTAAAAAATCGTTGAAAATCCCGTCATCAAATCATCACTTCCGAACTTAAGCGGAACATATAAAATCTCTGACTGTCCTACGTTTTTACAGATTTGAACGTAGAACCTGAAGGTGAACTTTACACAACCAAACAGAAAATAAAAAGAATAGATGAAAGCATCTTAGTGCAAAGGTTGTGGAGAAGATTGTGGTATTATGATTGCATGTGGGAACCGCAATGTGTTTTGACCTTCAAGTACTTGAATAAATAATTTCAAAGAAGCTTTAATGGAATTTATGTGCACCACCAACTTTGGGATGTGTTTGTATGAGTGGAAGATACTCCACCATGATGATTCTCATTTTTCATTTATTAAAAAAAAATAGAATATAAATGACACCACAATACCATACAACTCAATAAAATCTTATCACTTTATATTAAAATATTAAAAAATATATATTAAATAAATGATAATTATATTTAATATTACAAATATCATATGAGAATTGTAAAAGATGGAAAGATTTATGAATATGATTTTTCATTTTCTGATTTGTTTCTTTGAAGACCAAGAAATTATATTATCACCAAAGTATATACAATAGGCACCAAAAGACTTCCTGTCATCAATATCACAAGCCCAATCTGCATCAATAAACCCTGTTAGCTTTATTTCACCATTAACAACAAATCCCAGTCCATAGGCTTGAGTGTTTTTTAGATATCTTAATACTCTCTTACAAGACATTAGATGCTGAAGAGTTGGACATGAGACATATATATTAACTTAACTTGTTGACAGCAAATGTTATTTTTGGTCTGGTTAAAATCAAATATTGAAGCCCTCCAACAATACTTCCATAGCTTGTAGCATCTTCAATATACTGTCCCAGATGACCCTCAGCTTCTTTTTGGAGTTTCAAACCAGTGCTCAATGGAGTATCAATACCTTGGCAATTAACCATTTCAGCCTTGCAGAGTAGATCTCTGATATGTCTGCCCCTGAATTCTGAAACCCCCATTGTAGCAAGCATGATCTCAACTTATCAAACCAAGCTCTAGGTGCTTGCTTAAGACCATAAATTGCCTTTTACAACTTACAAACATGATCAGGTTTGCTTGGATTGATAAACCCTTCAGGTTGTCTCATATAAACTTCTTCTATTAATTCATCATTCAAGAAAGCATTGTTAACATCTACTTGTCTGATCATCCATTTCTTCATTACTGCTAAACTCAGAATAACTCTTACAGTGGAAGGTTTAATAACAGGACTAAAGTTTTCAAAGTAATTGATTCCTTCAACCTGTTGAAAACCTTTGGCCACAAGTCTTGCTTTATACTTGGCCACACTTCCAACTGTATTATGTTTGATTCTATTAACCCCACTTGTTGTCAACAATTTTATGTCCTGAGATATCAGGTACAAGAGTTCATGTGTTATTCTTCATCAGTGCTTCATATTCATCCTTCATGGCTTGTAACCATCTCTAATCAGTTAAAGCCTCTTGCACTGAGTCTGGTTCTTTATGGATTAAAACAGCAGAGTAGACTTAAGGCTTAAAGATTCCTAATTTGCTTTTTGTTACCATTGGATGAAAAGGTCGTTTAACATGGTGTTGAGAAGTGTTTGGGTTGTGTATTGGAGAAATACTGTCAAGACCAATATGTGATGTAGATAAAGGTTCATATGGTTGATAGCAGGTTCAAGGATATGAGGTGAGAAATGAGATCTTTGTTCAGGACTAGCTGGAGATTAATTGAATTCTGCTATAGTCAGAGCCTGCTGATTGAGAAATTTCATCACTGCTATCTGATGTGAAAGGTAAACTTGATAAATGGAAAACTTGAAAATTTTTTGAAGAGGATTAGGTAATCTGTTGATATGAAAAACAGCAGTATGAAAAGCAAGAAACCAGAACTGAAATGGAAGTTTTGCTTGAGCTAGTAAAGCAAGACTAAGTTCAACTGGATGTCTGTGTTTTCTTTCAACCATGCCATTTTGGTGATGTGTATAGGGACAAGAGTGTCTAAAAATGATTCCACTTTGGTTTAAAAATTGAGTAAACACTCTATATTCTCCCCCCTATTCAGATTGCAACATCTTAATAGTCTTATTGTACTAATTTTCAATTTGAAGCTTAAAGAGTTTAAAGACTTCAAGTGCCTAAGATTTTAACTTTAATGGATATATCCAAGTATATCTACTAAAGTCATCTACAATACTGATATAATACTTACACCCTTCTCTAGAAAACATTGGTGAGGGACCCCACAAATCAGTATGAATGAGTTCAAGCTCCTGTTTGGTTCTGATTTCAGTAATGGGAAAAATGAAGTCTCTGTGTTTTTCGTAATTGACAAGCCTCACAGACAGATTGAGTAAGAAGTTGTAACTGTGCTTGAGAGACTTTAACAGAATTGGAAGATTTAAGTAAATGCATCAATATATTGATATTAGGATGTCCATATCTTTTGTGAAGAAGATTGATATCATCAATGTTTGGTGTACTTGTGAACATAGAAGAGTAATATGTCTTTATTGGTGGAGAGTGATAAGTATCAGACAGAATCAATCTGTAAAAACCCTTTTCAGCAAGGCCCTTGAGAAGAACTTGACTCTTCAGCTTGTCATTCACAAAACAAACTATAGGAATCGATTTCCTGCAGGGCGGAAGCATCTTAGGCATCGGACCGAACTTGAAAATTTTTGTTGCTCTCCCCCCTCTTTGGCCAAATAAGAATAGCCCTTTAAGCCACTATTTTATGTTATTTTTGATGATTTTATCAACACAAAAAAGCCCCCGAACAGCAGCGTATATTCAGCCTCGAAATCACGCACTGAACACACAGAAACTGAACTGTTTCGGCGTTAATGGGCACTACAGTTCAGGTCTGATTTTTCTTACTAAAACATCCCACAACACTCTTATTGCAGCCCCTAAAGTCCCAAAATGATTACACCAAAAACCCAAGATAAAACAGTCCCCAAAATGGAGATGAAAGTGGCCGCAGTGAGTAGATTTTTCTGCTCACTGCCGAGTGATGATAGGAGTTGAAGAATGAGGTTTCGTTTCGTTTCCTCAATGTCTTTCTTGCTATGGCTCGCAACCAATAAAAGGAAGAGCGGGCTTCACTCACCAAACAAATCTTTAAATATTTTAGAGATTTTAGTTATCACACACTAATTTTCTTCTCTTTATTCTTCTTTCTTTTTCTTTCAACTCTTGAGAGAAAAACAAAAACAAAGGTGGCTATGGTTTAGACTATTAGATTAGTGTAAAAAGAAAAAAATATTTTCCTTTTTATACTTGGGATTTTCTTGTTCATAATTTTTGTAATCAAATCACAAAATAAACACCTCATTTTACCCTTGCAAAATTCGGCCATATGGCCCTTTTGGTAGCTTCAAAATTTGTTTAATATCTTGATTAAGACATTAAACATATTACTTAAATAAATTATGTAATTTCCAATTTCAAAAAAGGAGTTTCCAAAACTATATTTTGGAAACTAATTAATTTAAAATAATCATTAAATTATACAATATAATTTAAAATAAATAAATAATTATCCTATAATTATTTATTATGGAAAAACTTTATATTAAAAATAACATAAAGCTTCAAGTGTAACATATATTATTAATCATATTAATAATCATAATGCATGTTAGTTAATAACTGAACTATCCAATTATATTAATTTGCTATAATACATCGAGCTAGCACGAGGACCAAATGAACCTACATTTAAGAGCTCCAATACCTAGAATATTAATTAAACTCTCTAATTAAATATTCTGAATTATTAAGTTTAGGTTATTCCACTAAAAACCTAAAGTTGTACTCTCGTTGCCGTAGATATATAATACAAGCTGAACTACATCGGTGTCTATCGATATAGTCATTGCATACAGATTGACTCTTCACTAGTATCTCATAATTAGAGTCGGGTCAAAATATCTATTATACCCCTCTAATTATTTTTACCTTAAGTATAATTGATTCTCTAATGAACGATTTATTCGTAACTATTATGAATATTTATCTTTCTATTCGTAATATAAAGACCGAGACTATAATCGTTCAAGTACCAAATCAACCCTTAAGGAAGATACTCCTCTACTTCTCGTAAAAATGAGTGAACTCCATATCTATGTAAAACGTCCACAACTATACACCAAATCATGTCCCAAAAGTACGCAGCTATTGGTCGGGATTTTTACACCATCATCACCTTTATAAATCAAATGACATAACCTGTCAAGCAAGAGTTCGTAGTACAATCAGGATTTAGATCAATCTATATATGACCATCTATTAGATTAAATGAATTTCTTAATTTAATGGATATTATAAGAAAATCATTTCTATTTGGGTCCAGTCCTATATGATCACATCATATAAGGTGCCTTCATTCTCATGTCACCACATGAACGATCTCGGATCAAGGTCTTCATACATTCATAGAATGGACAGCAGGTACAGATAAACCACAAATAAAGTACTCGTTTTGTTTGCTATTTATGGACTATTTTATATTACTAACTTCAGAATTAAATTCTCTTGTGTATGACACTCATACACTAAGCCTAAAGGCACATAAGTAATTAAGGGTAAACAAGATAATTTATAATATGCAATTTAAATCGAAACAATTGATAAATGAATAATGCATCTTTTATTTCAAAAAAAAGCCCCACTTGTAAAATTATATGAAGCTCTATGACATATATGCCAACACAAACATTGCCAAGAAATTCAACAGAAATATGGTTATCATTGGGAAGTTCTGAAATACTGAGTAAATTCTTGGTAATATAAGGAACAAGCAAGATATCTTTGAGAGAGTATTATATGAGCCTTTAAGAACTATAAATGCATCTCCAATGGGAGTAATTTGTAAGCCTTGTCCATTACCTATGATCAACTGTTCATTACCTCTAAAGTCATCCCTGATATGCATATTGCTTATGCTGTTAGTCAAATGATAGGTTGCTCCAAAATCCAAATACCAGCCTTCATCAGCAGGTCATTCATAGTTTGCAACATAAGTAGCTATAGGCATGTATTAAGATTCAGGTATAAACTGAGATGATGGAGACATGTAGTTAGGGATATAAGTAGGTAGACCCGGCCACGATTCCTGTTCGGAATCGGAACCGAACCGGTTAGAATCGGACGGTTCCGATTTCGGAACCGGAATCGTAAAGGACTGGTTCGGTTGGGGTCGAACCCTAACCGAACCGGTTGGAACCGCTGGAACCGAACAGTTCCAGCAGTTCCAACGGTTCCAACCGGAACCATACGATTCTGGTTGGAACCGTAATTAAAAAAATTTAATTTCTAATTATTTTAATTATTTTCGATTTTTTATATAATGAAAAAAGGTTCGAACCGAAACCGACCGGTTCGGTTCCGGTTCCACTTAAGTGTGGAACCAGAATTAACCGGTTCGGTTCCTGTTCTACACTTGTGGAACCAGTAACATGCCGGTTCGATTCGATTCCGAACTGGAACCGAACCGCCGACCAGGTCTATAAGCAGGTACAAACATGGATGAGGATCTTGTTTCATCAAAATTAGGAGCATAACCATAACTAGGGGTGGCCACCGGTCCGGTTCCCATTTCCATAAGTGTGGAACCGAAACCGAACCGGATAATTCTGGTTCGGTTCCGGTTCTACACTTATTTGGAACCGAAACCGGAACCGAACCGAACGGTTCCGATTCAGTTTCGATTCCATTCTGGTTTTCCTTTTTTATATTTTAATAATGATTTTAAAATAAAAATTAAACGGTTCCACCGTAGAACCGTTGGAACCGAATGATTCCAACGGTTCCGGTTCGAACCGCTCGGTTCTAACGATTCAATTTCGATTCGGTTAGGGAATACCCTAACCGAACCGAAATATTACGGTTCCGGTTCTGGAATCGAAACCGGAACTGTGGCTGGGTCTAACAATAACCACAACTTTGCCCTTCAAAACCTGCCATATATGTTTGTTTTTGCCCTTTTCCTCTACCATAGTTTCTAGACTGAGGAATGTATCCTTCAGAATACCTATTCCAGCATATATCTGCAGTATGCCCAGTTTTAAAGAATATTTGACTGACTACATGAGTGTCATCTTGTTGTCCAGAATATGACACTATTCCATTAAAGCCTCCTCTGCCATATCTGCCTTGCATATATACTTTTCCCACTGCCAAAGTTATTACTAAAATTTCTAGGCACATTCCTTGCATAATTGTTATAACCACCATTGTATCCTCTTGAAAGGGAACCAAAACTAGTTCCTCCTCTGTTTGAGAAATTGCCTCTTCCACCACCATTATAGTTCCCTGAAAATCCACCACCATAATTTCCTCTCCTGGAATTCCCTCTTATTTGAGCAAAGTTTGCATTGAACATATTCTTATTATTCATTTCATGCTCTATTCTAGATTCACGTGTGAGGAGCATAGCATAAGCATCATCAAAATTCATTTTACTTCTAGTAATAAAAGTAGCCACATCAAAATAATCAGTTCCCAAACCAGATAGTATTTGCATCATCAAATCATCATCAGTCATAACAATACCAACACATGCTAATCTATCTGTTAAATTTTTCATCTTTACACAGTAATCTTCAATTGACATTGCATCTTTTCTAGTTGTGTTCATTTGGTATCTAAGCTGTAAAACCCTAGCCTTTGACTGTGAACCAAATTGTCTTTCAAGAGCTCTCAAAAGAGTTAGTAATATTAAGAACAAGACTGAGTGAACCTTCATTTACTGTTGACAGAAGCCAACCAATGAGTGTTTGATCTTGTGCACTCCAAAATAACTGACTGTACGTAGTTGGATCATATACAATTATATTGTTACATTACATAAAGTATAGAATTCAAGTAAATAGAACACAAAATCCTTCCTTTTTGAGTTTTACAAACCCAAGTGAAGTGCCCTATGTAGAAGTTAATCTTCACTGAATAACAAAAAAGAAATTAATACTCAACAGTAAATTGCTAAAACAATCAGCTTTTATTTCCAGTCAACAGACAAATATCAGATAAAATTAATTAACCATCTATATTAACAACAAGCCAAATCTAGAGATAAACACAGCCAATGCAAATATAGAAAAACCAAGCAACAGACCAGCATGAATTGGTTTTCTAGCAGATCCAAACCTAAGGGCGTCACCAATAGCTTTTTTGTCTGGAGATTGCATAAGAAAATAAGCCTATAAGAGAAAATCAAATGTTTGTCATTAAGATACTGAACTTCTATGTAAGATTATATGTCATACGAAACAATATTTCCAAAGATGTTCAGGTTATAGTTTCTTTATTTTTACACATTCAGCATTTAAAATGTGTGGCGCTTGAGAAAATAACAACTAAGTTAAAATATAGAGAAATTATCATGAGACATAGTGATAGCATCTTGGAGGGTTCAACCTCTGGCTGAACATACAAAGATGAGAATCATCCCTAGAGGGCTTAATATCTCATTGAACACTCAAAGGGAACAGAAAATATCTCCCGAAAATATGGGAATCTTTTAAGACTCGAGCTCTAAGCCAACTAAAAGAGACTAATGGATAGGTAGTAGGTCAGAACGTGCATGAAACACAAACAGTGAATAATAACATAAACCATGTCAATGAAGTAACGCTTGAACAATGTTTTCCTATTATGTTCTAATTTAATTATTTCATTAAAGGATAGTTTAAACTTTCTGCTTTATTAGTATTTTAACCTAGGTTATAGACTAATATTTAAGGTTAGCTTTATAGATTATTCCAGCAATTCTGAACTATTGTGAAATTAAAGGCTTTTGCTATTTGGAGTTCTTCGAACTTTTATTGATTTTTCAGAGTATTATTGCTTTGATACGCTTGGCAAGAGTATATTCAATTCTTTGAATCTATTTTAAGGTTTAATCAATTCAATTATGTAAGTTGATTAAACCAAATCTATCTTTATTTGAATTTAGATTTAAAACCCTAAATTCTCAATTCCAATTTAGAATAAACCAAGATTTAATTAAAAATCCTTGAATCCCCCAAATTAACCAAATTTATTTTTCAATTCTCTAACTTATCAAGAAAACTTCGTACTTTGATAGTTTCAACGGATACAACTGTTGGGACAGATGTGGGAACCCTAGGGTTGGATCGATGTCTCGTGCTGCGGAAGTGGGTCTAACCCATGGATATCAAAGATTGATGTATTTTTAAATTATTTTATAGAATATTATATTCCATTATGAGTCATAGGAAAAAATAGAGACCAAATCGGATTCCGAAAACTCCGGAACAGATAAAATGAAATTTCAGCGCTCATTGGCAGTAGTTGTCGGCGAATCGTAACGCTCGGTCTTGGGAGTTGCAACGCCGAATCTGTTAATGCTCAGCTTCACGACGTGCAAGGGTCAGTGTCACGACGCCCGAAAATTTGAGAGCTCAGTGTCACGACACTGAAGATCAATGTCGCAATACTACCTGTGTAAAATGTTGGCGGAGAGCATTTTTGCCTTTAATCCAATTCTAAACACTTCCAATTTTCTCCAAACACTTCAATACACCTAAAAGTCCAATTTTAACATCAACATATGTTATACAACAAACATACATGTATTGTAAATGCATATATGTATTTCTTTGAATCAAAACATAAACCAAAATAGAATCCCACAATAAAGTGATTCATGCACAATTCTAAGTCACTCAAATGTGGTCAAATGATTTTAAAATAGTAGCCATAGCTCAAAGCTATCATCTAGAGTTCCAAAAAACTCTAATTTTATGTTATATGTCCAACATGAATATTTTGACCCAATAACAAGCATATTGTATTTATACTTCCAAAGCATTCGTATAGACCGGGCCGGCGGTTCGGTTCGGTTCCGAACCGAAACAGAACCGGTTAATTCCGGTTCGGTTCCGGTTCCATACTAAAATGGAACTGGAAGCGGAATCGGAACCGAACCGTTCGGTTCCGGTTCCATTCGTTTTTTTTTTTACTTTTTTGAAAATAAAAGTTAAATTACAAATAATTACATTAAATTATTTTTTTTGAAAATAATTACAAATAAAATTACATAATTACAAATAAAATTATGTAAATTACAAATTACAAATTACGTTAAATTACATTATATAATTACACTAAATTACAAATAAAATTCTTATCTAAAAAATTAAAAAAATATATTATTGTATAAATTCAAACCGGTTCGGCTAGGGGAGGAACCCTAACCGAACCAGTTAGGTTCCGGTTCGGTTCCGGAACCTTGGCCGGGTCTACATTCGTACACAATTAAATAGCCTAATTTCAACATCAAGCTATATTATTATGTATCTAATACATAATTCATCACTATATGTCTCACTAATGATAACTCATTAATGAAAACATAGCTTTGGAGAATATCAAACTTACCTAGCTAGCTTGATTCCAAGATCCAATATTCTTCTCCTTGTTGAAATGTTGTGGAGAACTTCCAAAACTAGCAAGCTTGGTTCCAAGATCTAATTTTCTTCTCCTTGTTGTTGTAGAGAATTCCCAAAGCTACCAAGCTTGGCTGCAAGATCCAATATTCTTCTTCTTGTTGAAATATTGTAGAGAACTTCCAAAGCTTATATAAATACTTCTTTTACTTAGGCTAATATATATAATTCTTGATTGTTTTAGCATTCTCAAGCTTGATTAAAAATTTGCTCAAGCTTTCCTTTTAAAACAAAACTTATGCAATTTTTAATTAATAAAAGTTCTAATCAATTTTTATGTGGGTTTAACCCATTTTTTTCAAATATGTATAGTTAGGTGTGACTAATCACATTTGTCTACCACTTTGGTTTAATCAAATTAAATCAAGATAAAGTTTAATTAATGGATTAGTTATATGTCTATCACTTTGATTTAATCCAATTAAATCAACCAAATACATCTATTATTACATATTTATAATTACCAAAATATTCTCCAATGGTAAAGATATTTATGAAATTACAACAAAGTCTTTGTGTGATTCCAGTATAAAACACTGGCATATTTATATATGTCATTCTAAGGTCGTCACCCAGTATAAAACACTGAGAATGATTTAAGGTCGTACTACACCCCTCGCAAGGTCCAACATTAAATCCAGTTGGGTTCAAAATAGTCATTTACTGATTCCAGTATAATATCGACGATTAAAAGAGGATCCGCATGTCTTATAATGGAATACATGCAATGGAAATTTATATATCACACATCATAATCATAATAATATAAAACAAAATTTAAACATATCATTCATTGGCCCATCTTTGAGGAAACTTGGTCGGATATGGGCACCGTCAGCCGGATATAGATCGTGAAATTATATGTCCGGCCAGAATTGATGGAAGTCTAGCTGGATATGTTGTAAAAGACATAAACACATAATCATGCATGTAACAAATAACTGAGATGTGGCATGCTTAAAACCGGTAACCTGCTAAGGTTATGCATAACAGTATAATAACGAAAATAATCAGAACTGGTAAAGTAGTAGGAAAATGGACACACACAACAGTTTCCAAGTGGTACGTGGAGTTGTATCCCATATGCAAATCATATTATCGTCCATTCGGAATCGGTTATGGAATTTACGTCTAGTTTTTCATCCTATATACCACAAAATAGCAAATACGCAGCCAGATGTAGCCTTATATACTACTAGATTCAATTTATGACAGATCCATGTAAGGCTATACATACAATAGTCATTTAGTAATACCGGATCCCTTTTTATACAGTAAGTTTTTTGTTTGAAGAAGGGAATAATCTCTTTAATAAGGAAATAATAATTATGGAATATGGTAATAAGAAAAAAAGATAATTAGGGAAACTGGTTAAAAAGTAAAAAAATAATAATATTGGATTTATAGAAGTTGGCTAAGAAGAAAAGAGTGATCGACTCCTTTTGCAAAACTAGAAACACGACACATATATGGCCTGACTTAGGTCATGGCCGGCCAGATGTGATGGTTTATATCCATACGGATGTAGATATCCACGTCAAGAAAAATGACAAAAATCAAAAGACTCTTATGAGCAATGAAATTTTCTTTTATCTAGATTAATTAATTAACAGGGAATTAGCTTAAGCTATGGACCACTATTTGAGTTTACATACATGTTACAGGGTCTCTATATGGTTCTGTTCATGAAGTTATGGGAATATACTGTTGCATGGGGCGATGAAATTCTTCACATTTGGGAATATAATGTTTGTTATTTTTATACGAGTGAAATTTCAAAATAGAATTATAATATTTACATGGGTGTTTTTCTTAGGGTTTAGTTTTCAAATAATTTTAAGCCCAGAAACATGACCCAAAAGGCCCAGATAACCCAACCAAAGGTCAAGATCTAACGATCACTCATCCAACGGTCACAAAAAACGCAATTTCTCCATATATAATAACCTTTCCTCACTGGACGTCTCTCCGTCTGCCGACTACCGACTGCCGAGTACTAAGAAACTCTTTGCTAGGGTTTTTCTAGGGTTTCCTGGATCTCCTATAGCATTTGCAAAACATGGTGAGATCTTATCACTCTTTTAACGCCAATCCTTTTGCGTTTTCATCTTCAGATCTTCTGGATTTCTGTCATTTAATCGATCTATGCATTATACATTTTTTAAAAAGATCAAATTTGGTTTTGTTTTTATTTTTGTTTTTGTTTTTATTTTATTTTTAATGCTCTATGGTGCTTGTGTGCCTCTGTGTAATAATTAGAAGATATCTAATGCTGGCAAAAACAAGAGATATTTTGTAGGATTATATTGAATGAAAATTGACTAGCGTAGGCAATCGATAATTTAATTTTAGTGTTTATATTTAGTAATAATTCGGTGTTTATTTGTTTATGTGTTAATAGGTTCTCCAAAACGATATTGATTTGTTGAATCCACCAGCGGAGCTTGAGAAGAAGAAGCACAAGCTCAAACGCCTTGTTCAATCTCCTAATTCCTTTTTCATGGTAATGATCCCTCTTTTGTTATTGCTTTGGTATCATATGTTATAATTATAGAAGGATTATTTTCCAAATATTCTCAAGGATTGGTACATCACAGCATAAAAAATTTATTTGCGGTAGGACGCAATCTCTAATGTCAGTGTTTGTAGAATAATGAGAATAAGATGTATATTCTTATCTAAAATTAAATGTCCGTTAGGATTTTGAATTCCATCTTTAAGTCATAGTAATGTCAACTCTTTTCGGCAAGCAAGTAAATTATATCTTAATTGGTGCCAAAGATTACAGCTTTTTTTTTTTCAATTTCAATTATTTTTTGGAACTAATTGGTTTTCCTATTTCATGCTATTGATATAGGATGTGAAATGTCAGGGTTGCTTCAACATGTAAGTACCATGAGTTCTTCCTTAGCTTAAAAAGCTTGGGTTGTAGTTTGCAATCTTCATTTAAGATTCTAAAATGATATCGACCTTCACCATTTGGTTTGTCTGTAAATTTCAGAACCACTGTTTTCAGCCACTCTCAAACCGTTGTGGTGTGCGGCAACTGCCAAACTGTTCTATGCCAGCCCACTGGTGGTCGGGCCAGACTCACTGAGGGATGCTCTTTTAGGAGAAAGGGTGACTAATTGTTACTTGAATGATGGAAGAATTTTGTCGTCATCTTCTTATTTTGGTTATGATTTGCAACTTTTGTAGAACTTTTAAAAGGTTTGACAGTGGTTTAACCATTTGATCCAAATTTAAAGTTACTTTTAGGACTATTTTTTGTTTGCTGTTGCTGGTATGATTAGTTGCGCATTTGTGTTTTGTGATTTATAGGCCTTTGTTGTGTATCCGTTACTCAGGTTATATTTGGTGTTCATGTACTGGCTAGTGGCTAGGCAATGGTAAGTGCGTTTCTGGATATAAAATAAGATAAAAGGATTTTTAAGATTAGCTATGTCGAATTTGTTTGTGTTGAATATATAGATGGTTTTGTTTAGGTGAATGTCTTTACATCGTCTTTTTATTGGGAGTTCGAATCGAATTTTATATTTGTTCTTCGAACTGGACTTATTTAAAAAAAATATATTAGGCTTGAGCTTGATTTGAATTTGATTGTTAAATTATTTGGTTTAATTGGACTCTATTAATAAAAAAAAAAAATTATTTTTTATTTTGCGAGTTGGTCTTATTTAATAATCGACTTATTCTTGAATCAAGTCAAATAAGAGTTTAACTCGATTCACTATTATGTTTTGAGCCCATTCGATCAGACGTAACACATGTTCATTAAAAACTATAACTGATTCAACGTTAGTATCATGTTAATAACTATAATTACATTATCATACCATCATATAATTTATTTGGGGTAAACTTATAATAAATAGATGGTATTGACATGTGTCCAAAGTGATCAAAGGAGAGGAAGCACCGAGCGGATTAAGAGAAATGAGGAAGATATAGGAAGAAATCTTATGATCAAAATTATATGATGTCAATACCCGTATCAAACATGGGGAAGGTATAGGAAGAAACCTTATGATCAAAATTATATGATGTCAATACCCGTATCAAACCTTTTAAATTAATGGTTATGAAAATGACTCATATCCGATCCTAATGTACAAGACCTTATACATGTCTCCATTCAATTAGGGATTTTACCTCTATTATAATGCAAAAATTTGGATTAAGTTCATATAATCAGAAACGGGAGAGAAATAAAATAAGCTAGTGTTTGATGCAACTTCAGTAGCTTTCCTGCTTCTTCATTACACTTACATCACTTGAGCCTTGTAAGCCACTTTCATTACATTTAGCATAAAAAATATGACAAAAGTTTGGTGATTACTTTTTAGCTTATTGTCGATTGAGTTGGCTAATTTAGATCATTATAATTATGAAGGGGAGAACTCGTTTTAATTATGTTTATATGAAAAAATAAACATATGGTACTGAGTATTTCATACATTATGTTATCTATGTACTGTATATACATACATTGCATGTTGTATATATCAAATGAAAAACAAATGTGAAAACTATAGCTAGCAATTAAAAATAAATTATTTAAAATTATATTATTAAGAACACAAAGTAATTCAATATTTTAAAAACCCGCAAAAAAATTCGTTGGGTACCAATGCGGGTTTGATAATTTATTTTTATATGCGGTGCGGGTTTGGTAATGAAAATTAAAATCCGCAACGGATATGATGCGGGTTTGGTAATTTATTTTTATATGCGGTGCGGGTTTGGTAATGAAAATTAAAACCCGCAACGGGTATGGTGCGAATTTGGTAATTTATTTACATATGCGGGTGCGGATTTGATAATGAAAAACCAGCACCATACCCTACCCACTGACATCCCTACTCACGCCCATAAGCCCATTGGTGAATTGTGATTTGCCCTAATTTGAGTAATTTCTTTCTCTCTTCGTCATCGTCACTTCGTCAGCTTGCCAGACGCCATTGGCCTCGTCTTCGACTCTAGGTGACTAGGTCAACTTGCCTCGTCTTCATCACTTCATCTGCACTTCGACTTCGTCACTTCGTTTCTTCATCTGCACAGTGCACTTCGTCACTTCATCTGCACTTCGTCAGTAAGTTGTTAGAACTTGGTTAATAGATTAATTCCCCTGTTTTTCTAGTCTGACTGAGTTAATTATGTGATTCAACAAATAAAAAGAGAAAATGAAAGTGGAATTTGTTAGATAATTTAAGTAATTATGATTTGTTTGGAATTTTTTGTGTCAGAATTCAGATGTATGATGTATTAATTGTATTTCAATATTTAAATAATTTTTTTTTTTGACAAATCGGGCACGGGCCAAACTTTTTTTGGCCGGGCCGGGCCAAGGCCATGCATAGTTCTCCTGTATCGTTTTTAAAACATGGCAAGTTCATATGAAGGTTCGAAACATGGCGAGTTCATATGAAGGTTCGAAAACTCGATATGCGAAGCGAGACGGTTGTGAGGTGAGGTGGACAGCCTCGAGACGGTCGAGGCGACAGCCTTAATCCGAACACGAAAAAATTAAAAACATCAAAATAAATCATCTACAAAAAATCCATATCAATTAATACATAAAATCATTCATCGAAACTAAATAAAATGAGACACAACAAAGTAGGTTCATGAAATAAAATGACTGTTAATCTTTAAATAAACTATCATTTGGGTCTAATAGCATGAAATGTGTGTTTGAAGTATCATCATGCAAAGCAGTATTATCATATATAATTCCTATCATAAATAAATTTGTTAATAATAAATTACAACTAATAAATAAATATAATAGTAAATGTCTATTATTTTTAAAGATGATAATTATTTTGTCATTTTCGACGAAGTATCGAGGTCAAGCTACCCTATCAACGCTGTTAACGATACTGTCGGTTAGGATTTCAAAATAAGAAATTTTATTTTCGATAGTTTTTTAGTTATAAAAAAGCTCAATTCGAGATTCTTTGTTCCAACTTTCAGCTCCCTTATATAATAATTTATTTTAAATAATAATAATAATTTTAGGTCTTTCGGGTCGAGGCGTCGTGAGGCGGACCGCCTCGACTCGAGGCGGACCGCCTCAAGGGCCTGTTGAAAATTCGGCATGTCGCGATAGCCTCAACGAGCCGTGGCCGCGTGGAGGCGCGCCTCCTCAGATTGGAGTATTCAAACTATGGTTCATATCACTCTTTTGCAGCCAATCCTTTTTCGTTTTCATCTTCAGATCTTCTGGGTTTTTGTCCTTTCATCGATTTATGCATTATATTTTTTAAAAGCGTATTTGTTTTTGGTTTTGTTTAATATTTTTAATGTTCTATGATGCCTGTGTGTTAATAATTAGAAGACATTGATACCTCTAGAAAACTATATGAAGTTCGATAGCACGACGCCCCTGTGTTGTGGGTGGTTTTTTTAATTGAGAAGAAGAAGCACAAGCTCAATCGTCTTGTTCAATCTCCCAATTCTTTTTTCATGGTAATGAGCCCTGTATTATTATTATTATTATTATTTCATTTGTTTTTTTTTCTGCATAATTTGATAAGTGCGACTGTGAGTGAAAATGGAGATGGGCGAAAACATTTTTTTATATAGCAAATGGGTTTTTCTAAATTACAATATTGCCCTTATGCTCAGGGTTTAGAAAGCACTTTTGATTTTGGTGGGCCGGATATTTAGTACATCCCCACCCGCATAAAACCCGTTCCATTGCTTGGAATAAATTATTTTTTCCCCTGTTTTTATGTATAAATTAAATTAAATATTAAATATTAAAAATTAAAAAATCAACGACGGAAGTGCTGCACCACCCCACCTAGTTTTAAGAAGATCTTCGATCGGTGGCTCCGTCAGAAACAATCACCACTCCAGCCGCCTACTCGCGCGTCGCACACAAACTTGAGGTTTCTTATTGTTTTTTATTTGTTCTCTTAAATCAAACATGGAAGTAATTTTTTGTATCACTTTTGTTTTTCGAGAGCTGATGAAGCATAAAATATTAAAGTAACAGAATGAACGTTGACTGATTTTACTTGAAAAGATTATTTCAAATCTCTATATTCATATTTTTTGCTTAATCAACAAGGAATAATTTAAGAAGAAATGAATTTGCTAGCCTCGTTTGTTTTCTTATAATATATTAGAGGAGCATTAGTGTATATATGAAAGATTCTTGTGGCCAATGTATTGTGAAATGATGCCTGTTGAGAAAATGATAAATTGCAATCACAGATTCTTTTAATTTTTCACTTCTTGTTTCTTAGCATATGTGATTGTAAATTATCTTCGAAATGATTGTGTTTATTGATGGATGCAACAGATGGGAGAGCTGGCAGCTGATAAACATGTGAAATACATTATTTCAGTTGAGAAGGTGGGTTTCTTATACTTTTTGGGTCAACTAATGGAATTCTTATGAAATTTGATTTTTTTTTTGTTTTACGATTTTCATTGATGTTTTTTCAGAAAAAGGATAGTTTTGAATCTGTGGTGATGGAACATTTGAGAATGAATGGGGCATACTGGGGGCTGGCAACTCTGGATATTTTAGGAAAGCTTGATGCTGTAGATAAAGAAGAAGTTATTTCATGGGTCATGAAGTGCCAAGATGAGTCTGGTTTGTACAGAAGCTTATGTTTATATTTATTATTGTATCTTTTATGCATAAATAATTACTCAATCTGTTAACTCCTTGGTAACTTCTCTTGTTTTTAAATCTGACTTTTAAGATCAAAATGACCATGCATTTATTAAAATTCAAAAGCATGAAATGATTGCAAAAGAAAATTTTCCATGCAGGTGGTTTTGCTGGTAATGTTGGACATGATCCACATATTTTATATACCCTCAGTGCTGTGCAAGTTTTGGCCCTTTTTGATAGGCTAGATATTCTTGATATTGATAAAGTGTCGAATTGTATCCTTATTACTTTTTCAAAATGACTAAAGAGTCGCATTGATAGCACAATTGCTCTTGATCATTGCTCCACCTCGTGCAGTCGGGATTGGTTCCCACCACCCCTGCTCCAGGGTTCCAAAAAGTCTCGTTCATATAAACGAAGCCACATTCTGCAGGGGGTTTGCAGCAACCAGACTGCAGATACCCTCAGTGCTGTGCAAGTTTTGGCCCTTTTTAATTTTTTCTCCACATTTATGAAATTTCACTTGACTAAAGAGTCTTGATTTCTGTATAAATATATATATATATATTTATTTATTTATTTTCTGGCAACACCAATGCTAATAGTGAACAGGCAAACTGATAAGCTGCTTTGGCTGATGTAAATCAACCCCTTTTTCTCAAAAATAATTTTTCAAGTGTAAAGACGGTATAAGACACTGTCACTTTAAGTGTTGTTGTGAAACTTAACTCTTGAGTTAGATATTGTTGGGCTGCAAAATGAGGATGGTTCCTTTTCTGGAGACATATGGGGTGAAGTGGATACACGGTAAACTTGCCTGGATTCTTTGTTATATCTACAGCCTGTGCTTGTCTTGAAATAATCTCTTC
This sequence comes from Zanthoxylum bungeanum, assembly GCA_019454045.1. Classification (NCBI taxonomy): domain Eukaryota; kingdom Viridiplantae; phylum Streptophyta; class Magnoliopsida; order Sapindales; family Rutaceae; genus Zanthoxylum; species Zanthoxylum bungeanum. The sequence continues at coordinate 30,264 of SKCR01048207.1, forward strand.
TACAAATCCATTTTGTAGGTTTTCCTATATCGCTATATGTTGTCTCTCAATACTACATCGGCTGGATAAAATCAATATGGGTAAGGCCGTGGACTACATAGTGAGTTGCAAAAATCTAGATGGTGGGTTTGGATGCACTCCTGGTGGGGAGTCTCATGCAGGGCAAGGTATGTAATGCATTTATTGTTACACAAAGTTTGACATCCTTTTAGTTATTGAGAAATTGGGCATGTATTCTACTTCTGTCATCTAGTCTCTTTGTTACTATGTTCAGGGTGCAAATCGAAAGTGTTTGCATGTCGGATTCTTGCATAATAGCAAAATTATGAGTTGAATTTAGTTGTTTATCTTCATGAATTGTTTCCACTTTGTTTCTTTCAGCCTTCATCTGAGTTTCAACCAATTCAGTTATTTATGTAAGCTTCAATTTCTAATCCTAGCAACGTTAAATAGAACATTGAGAGATATTAGATTTCTGAAACACAAAATTTATGGGAATTTTTATTTCAAGTAACCTTGCAGTCTAGATTGCATTTATGTATTTCGTCGAAAATAGTGATATGTTTCTTTGTTCCTCAATCCAGTAATAGCAGCCTTAAGCATAACTGCCTTAAGCACCAGGTGTATGTTAAAAAATAAAAATAGAATCAAAATGTGGTAACTTTTTTCCTCTGTCGTTACTGTAGTCTTCTGTTGTGTTGGTGCACTTGCTATTGCCGGGGCTCTGCATCATGTTGACAAGGACCTTCTTGGCTGGTGGTTATGTGAACGGCAAGTCAAATCTGGAGGTCTTAATGGCCGCCCTGAGAAACTTCCTGATGTGGGTATTTTCATTCAGACCAAACTTCATAAAGGAAAATTCTTGTAGGTTCTCCTCACTGTGATCTAGTTGAAATACTCAGGTTTGCTACTCATGGTGGGTTCTTTCAAGCTTGATCATGATTGACAGAGTCCATTGGATAAACAAGGACAAGCTTGTTAAGTTCATCTTGGACTGTCAGGTTAGTTTTTGAGTTGAATTGACTGTTATATTATTTTTCCAAATAATCTATAGCGATTCAGAATTTCTTACTTTGTCACTTTTGGAGTTTTGAGTTCTAGTCTTGATATTAGATTGAATATTCTAAATTTGCAGGACATAGAAAATGGAGGAATTTCAGATAGACCTGATGATGCTGTTGATGTCTTCCATACATATTTTGGAGTAGCTGGTATCTATTAGCTCCAATTTTGCTTATTTGACCTTACCAACTTTTCTGGTTGTATCCATTTCAGTTCAATCATTCTTTAGTCGGTTATAAGAGTGTTTATGATTCTACTGCTTGTGTGTGAGTCCTGTATTTTGCCCATTCTTTATGCAGCCTCTGTTTCTCAGTGGAATCTGCTCTTCAGCACTTTCCTTTTCTTCTTCTAGCTTTCCCTGGTCTACTGTGGTAAACTTACCACGACAGGCTAACAGTCTTTAATTTATTTTGGCATTTCTAGGAAGATTCTTCTAAAATGTTGATACAGGGGGACTTTGGAAGAATTCAGATTCTAAATCTTGAAGAAGTGGCTAGGAAGGCCAAGTGATTTTGATATTTCTGACCTTTTTTTTTTTCTTATTTGATTTTCTGAGGGAGATAAGATGTACTCTTGTTATTTGATTGTTTGCCAAGTGATATTATGATCTGAGTACTTTTCTTTTGTTAGAAGTAATATCAACGCTCAAGTTTTTCAATGTTTGCCTTTGATGCAGGACTGTCACTTCTAGAATATCCAGGACTGAAACCAATTGATCCAGCTTATGCTTTGCCAGTTGATGTTGTTAATAAGATTTTCTTTGGCAAATAATGAAGTGTTGGAAGGTATGTGCTATACATCAGTTGCAGCAAATAAATTCATACATAATTCATTCCCCAACGAAGACAAATGGTACTCAGGATATTTCTCCATTCCTTCTTTTCCATTGTTAAGTGCCCCTTTAGTTGAATCTTTATTCGGAGTAAATGGTGCTTAGGATGATGATAAGTGTTGCGGCGCTTCGCATGTCGTGTCTTTCGTCGTTTGGATTTGATGCCCCTTAAATGTGAAAGTTTACAAATTGATGAATATCTATTATTATGAAAATCATATTTTACACCGTACTCAATTTACACCACTTGTTATTGATGTGCTAACTTTCTGATTCTAATAAAAACTAGATGGCAATTCATGCGATTCGCGGGACGTATTGAAAGTTGATTACCATTTTCATGTTAATTTTTTGTGTAATTTTTTTTTATGATAATTTTATGAGATGTGTGTTCACATTATTTTACATATTATTTTTTGATATGCTATGATTTAATGGCTAAAGAATGTTTCAAAAGATTGCAACCTCATAATCTACTTCTACAAGTCAATGAAATGGGACAAAAGTTGCAGGTCCATCTCCTATAAACAAAAAATGCCAAAATAAAGCATTTGAATATAGGAATATTGAGGAAGCAAGAAAAGCAAAATTGACAAGGTTTTGTGGCTATGAGATATATTAAAAGCAGGTGAGATATCCAATGAACCAGAGGAAGAAGAAGCAAAATGCCATTATTATTATTGAGGCAGATTTACCTTCCAGACAATTCCATAATAATGAAAAAGATAATAAAAAGATAGCTAATTAGTGATCTCATGTTGACCCTAGTCGGATCTCTGACCATTTACCTTCTCGTCATCTCGAATTGATGGACCGATCCAGATTTTAAAATATTAAATTAAACTTACCAACAACTTATTTGTAGCCATGCTTGGCCAATTACAAAACAACACAGTGGTTTCTCCTTCTCTTGCTATTCTGTAATACTAAAAAGACAACTCATTTTATAATAATTATTCTCTTGCTATTCTGATACATAATCTAAATGAAATACTATGAAGTCATCTAATTTTATTATTTGTTTCCATAAAGTGAAGATTGAGAGTGAAATTGCTTCAATGAATTCTAAAGCTTACGATTATTGTTACTAGTTTGACTTTTATTTCAATGAATACTAAAATTCTTTTGTTGAATATGCTTTCACTTCATATGTGTGTGTGTTATAACATTGTAGACGATTCCTGTCTTCTTGTTTTGCAAGTAAAGTGATCAAATAGACGATTCCTCATTATTTTTATATCACAAAAAGTGACGGAATAATTTATTTATATAAATCTTTGAAGTCGTGGGTTCGAATCCAGAGTGTATTTGTTATAAAAATTTGAGACACTTAGAAATTTTATATTTTCACACAGAATTTATAAAAGATTCCAAGAGAAAAAATACCCCTTAACTAACAAAACAGTTAATATTATTCACACACAACCCGAACGTTTTCCTTTTTGTACCGCGTGAGATGGATTTTCTTCTATATTAAAAATTAGGAAAAAAAATACCCTAAAATATGTAATTTAGTTTCAGTTTGATATCCCTAAAAAAAGAGAAGAAATAAATCTTAGAGAAATAGGAATTGGAATTTGTAGAAGTGTAATGGCGGAGGAGACGGGTGGTGGATCGGAAATCATTAACGGTGTGGGATTGTCGTCAATGGAATCAACGGAGTCAAGGTGGGTGTTCCAAAACGACGACGAATCAGGGATCGATGAGGATGAGGATGAAGTAGATGATGAAGATTCCGGACATCGCACTGGAGGGGATTCCGAAGACGACGAGAATGGCGAACAACGGTTGATTCGCACTGGGCCCCGCATCGACTCCTTTGATGTGGAAGCTCTTGAAGTCCCCGGCGCACAACGAAATGACTATGAGGTGCAATTCTTTCCTTAAATTAATTTATATAGCCAGCCATTGATCTGTCTCTTAACTCAAGACAATTGGCCCTTCATTTGATTTAATGTTTAATGAATGTGTCTTTGTGTAATTAATTAATCTCAGGACTTTAGTGTGGGAAGGAGAATAATACTCGCTTTTCAGACACTAGGAGTTGTCTTTGGTGATGTTGGAACAAGTCCTTTGTATACCTTTGATGTGATGTTTAGTAAGGCAGCTATTAATGATAATGAAGACATTCTTGGGGCATTGTCACTCGTCCTATATACTTTAATCTTGATTCCACTGGTGAAGTATGTTTTTGTTGTTCTTTGGGCCAATGATGATGGTGAAGGTAATGTGGATGCCCTTGTTTCAAATTCTATTTTTATCTCTTTTGTCCAACCTCTGATCTATGTATACGTATTCTTCTACTAGATGCTCACATAAACACAATTCTTTTATATATATACACCGACTCTCCTTATTCTTGCAGGTGGTACTTTTGCGTTATACTCATTGATTTGTCGGCATGCCAAAGCAAGCCTTCTTCCAAATCAGCTTCCTTCTGATGCCCGTATATCAAGCTTCAGATTAAAGGTGCCATCTCCTGAACTTGAGAGATCACTGAAAATCAAGGATAAACTTGAGACTTCACTGGCTCTGAAAAGGATGCTTCTGATGTTAGTGCTCGCTGGTACTTCTATGGTGATAGCTGATGGGGTTGTTACACCGGCAATGTCAGGTTTTTATATGCTTTTGCTTCCAATAGTGCCACAGCTTTTAAGTTATATAAAAAGAAATATATGTTCTAGATGTATAGTCTACATTGGTCTTTATATGCTTATTTTCTTATTGCAGTAATGTCAGCTGTTGGTGGTCTCAAGGTTGGAGTGGATGCAATTAATCAAGGTAGTCTGATTTCCTCAACAGTGTTCTAAAACGCGATAGACGCTAGTCGGGCGGAAGCCTAACGCCTAGGGTGCCTAGGCGCGGCCTAGGCAATTAGTCGGCGAGCAGTTAGAATCTAATATTTTCCAACATCACAAATAATCCAAATCATGTAAATTGAACCTAAATGTAATAAAGGGATGGCAAAAAATAAAAATAAAAAAGGGTCGCCACAAAATCGGCCGATTAGCGTCGTGATTTCACGTCGATTGGCCAGCCGCGTGACTACCACCGCCAATTAGGTGGTAATCGACGCGGCAAACCTCCACGTAACGAAAATGTGCCGCCTAAGCGGCGCGTTTTCGAACACTAATCCTCAAGAAACTCTATGTTATACTTGTTCTCTATCGTAAATTAGGTTTTATTTAATTCTTCACTTGTCCCTCTTTTTCCAGATTGAGCTGCTTATGTTCTTTTCATCTGTAATATGGAGGAAAACCAGCTATATTGTTGAATTAATTCTCTTTGCTTCTTCTTCTTTGTCTTTGATGCAGATCAAGTGGTGATGATTTCGGTTGCCTTTCTCGTAATTTTGTTTAGCGTACAAAAGTTTGGGACAAGCAAAGTGGGAATGGTTGTAGGCCCTGCTTTATTTGCATGGTTTTGCTCTCTTGCTGGCATTGGAATTTACAACCTTATCAAATATGACAGCAGTGTCTTGAGGGCATTTAATCCCATTCACATCTATTACTTCTTCAAGAGGAACTCAACTAAGGCCTGGTATGCTCTTGGGGGCTGCGTTCTTTGTGCAACAGGTAACATACCAATCTAGAAATTCATAGTTGTGAATGTGAATTTCTTTTAAGTTGATTTGTTGATGGAGAAAAATTTTATCACCTATGCAGCTTTTCTAAAACTTGATTATATTAGAAGCCCGAGTCCTTGAAATGTGTAACTATATGATATAGCAGGCGCTTCTATGAGCTTCCATTTGGTTTTCAGAATTTCTATAGGATTCGCCGTGATAACCATAAAAAACCAAAACCTAATTGCTGATTCCACCGAGACTGAAAGACATTTTTTCTTTCTCATCCTTACCCACTTAAGTTGCTGTCCAGGGGCCTGTTATAACCTTTTAGGAAACTTATTTTAGGAGAATGTTTGTATTAGTTACAGCTGTTTAGAACTGATGTTTATTTTATGTATCAACAACACTAAGTTTAGGTCTAGAAGCTGAAACTATCAGTGGTTAGTTCACTCCAGACATATGTTTGTAATGGGAAAACTGGAATACGAAGATTGAAATATAGTGGAGCACTCTGTTAACTTAGCATAGGTTGAATAACAACATGCAAAATTTGGAAAAATCTTATGCTTAGTTTGACTAGCTTGCAGTCTTGTCAGTCTCCAATTCTTACTGGTCATACATTTTTGTGCCAAGCTTGAGCTTTATTATTTCTAACTTTTAGGCCCACATATTGCTAAATTTTCTCCATATGAACTGATGTTTTTCCAGTTGCATATAGCATGGACTGCTATGCTAATGGATCTCATGAACAATTGATGCTAATATGAATAGTAATTGCATGTTATTTGATACAGAAATCTGAAATTGATGGTTGAAAGCATGATTCTCATAGTATCTTTTTCACCTTTACAATTGCTTCTTATGGATTTCATTTCAGGTTCTGAGGCAATGTTTGCAGATCTTTGCTATTTTTCAGTTCGGTCGGTTCAGGTAATGATGGAAGAAAATAGCTGGATTAAGCATTATTACATGTTTCCATTGATTTGTTATATTTCTGCATGTTGTGATTCTTTTCTCGATTGTGTTTTCCTTGATATATCTCAGCACTTTTGCTGATTCTCTTCTCTATTCAGTGGCATTCTGATCACTAGAACTCTGATTCATCTGATACTGGTTGTTTGCAGCTTACATTTGTGTTTCTCGTTTTACCTTGTCTTTTGTTGGGTTATCTCGGTCAAGCAGCTTACCTTATGGATAACCATGCTGGAGCCGAGCAAGCATTCTTTTCATCAATTCCAAGTAAGCTTAACTTGTTATCTCCGTCAATCAGGAATTCCATCCAATGCTTTTAAAATTGGCTATTTTTGCAGTTTGTAGGATTTGTTTCTGATGTGTTTCATGGATCTAAGATATTATCTGTGATGTAGGAATGTTTTAATGTCCCTTGTCATTTTGGGATAAAATATCGTATTGGCTTATTATGGCATTGAAACAGAGTCTTAAGCATTAAGCAATTCTTCTGTGGCTGCAGGTTTTGCTTTTTGGCCTGTCCTTCTCATTGCCAACATAGCTGCGCTGATTGCCAGTCGGGCAATGACAACAGCAACATTTTCATGTATAAAACAATCAACTGTTCTTGGTTGTTTCCCTCGTCTTAAAATAATCCATACCTCGCGAAAATTCATGGGTCAAATTTATATCCCGGTCATCAATTGGTTTTTATTGGTCGTGTGCCTTGTGTTTGTCTGCTCCATCTCAAGCATTACTGAAATGGGAAATGCATATGGTAATACTAATTTCCTTTCTGTTTGCTCTTTTGAAGTTTTGTTTGCATTTTGTGTTGTATCATTGTTGGTATGCTTTGATCAAGTTTACTTGCAAATCCTATCTTTACCAATTGCCAAATGTTTGTGTTAATATGGGATTTTGAGGAATGCTTCGACTTGCTGATTTACAAGTTTTCTATGGATTAGGTGAATTTGATGGTTCGAATGATGTTTTTGTTTTTTGGACATTCACAAAATTCATTACTTCCTTTTCAAACCTCTCCTCGTTGATGCTAGATTTTTCAGCCTGCCTTTGTCTGATTGTTACCTCGCTTATGTGAGGCGCTCCTTTCGTGTATCCAATTGTACGTACATGCTATTATTTCTCTTATTTACATATTTGTTTATCAGGTAAAACAAAAGTTATTTACCTTTTTCAGATGGTTTAAAGTTATAGATGCACTAACCATGGTTTTACCTTGATTAATGTGCTCGCATAGAAGTAGTTTGATGATAGGTTAGCAACTTCAGCAAGACTCCTGCAAGCTGATTGCAAAATAATACTACATAACTCATTGGGAAAAAAAAAGTTATGAAATGAAATGATTCCTTTTTATGCTGTCATTCGACTCGCTTTAAAGTCACTACTGTTTCTCCTCCATATCCAACAGCAATGCTAGAACCTGTTTTGGCAATGAGGTAGATAGCCGAATGTGCATTTTATGGAAAAATGTACTAATTTTTCCACACTGATGGATATGTTTTGCTGAAGGGAAAAAGGGTGTTGAGACTTAGAGAAGGGGAGGAGTGCTGTGCAGTGCAGTGTAGCTTAGTTCATGCTTTGCAAAAAATACTGGGACTTGTTACCTTGATAAGCTTTTTTATCTGGTCACCCATCTTCTTGATGTTGACTCCTATTCTATCTGTGTTTCCTACATTTTGAACTGTAAGCAAATGATTAGATGTTTAATCTTCTGTAATGGTAGTTGACTAGCTGCCAGGATGAGTAGATGCCAGATGGTCTGTTGTTGGATATGTACTAAACATATTGTTCTATGCCTATGCTTATGCCTATGCCTATGGCAAGTTTGTCCAAATTATTTCATGTTTTATGGTATTACACAAAATTAGGACAAGCTGTGCCATCTTTATAAGCTGACACTACACCTTTTTACTAAATTGAATGCACCCATAGATCATAATATTGCTTTTTGTCTCATTCTTATATTTTCTCTTTCTTTTTTTTTTTTGCCTTTTTTCCCTGTTACGTACCAGAGTATATCTTAATGATATGAATTTTTTCAACAGGAATTGCTGAGCTGGGAGTCATGATGATGACTACAATTTTAGTGACAGTTGTTATGCTTCTTATATGGCAGACAAATATCATTATTGTGCTGAGTTTTGTGGTTTTTTTCTTGGGGATAGAACTGACATTTTTCTCTTCAGTTTTGTGGAGTGTGGGGGATGGAAGTTGGATAATATTGGTTTTTGCCATAATTATGTTTTTTATAATGTTCGTCTGGAACTATGGAAGCAAGCTTAAGTATGAAACTGAAGTTAAGCAAAAACTGTCTATGGATTTGATGCGGGAATTAGGTTGCAACCTTGGGACAATTAGAGCTCCAGGAATTGGTTTGCTTTACAACGAGCTGGTGAAGGGAATACCTGCAATATTCGGCCATTTCCTCACCACTCTTCCAGCAATTCACTCCATGATTATATTTGTGTGTATAAAGTATGTTCCAGTTCCTGTAGTGCCTCAGAGTGAAAGGTTCCTCTTCCGTCGAGTCTGCCCCAAAAGCTACCACATATTTCGATGTATTGCCAGGTAATTAGTCAATTCCTGGAAGTTTGGAGCTGTTATTATTTGAAGCTCCCAGTCATATGACTGATATATCATGTAAGCATACAGATGGTCTTGTATTCTCTGACCTTTTCTTACCTGGAGTAGTAAATGTCTTAATGATCATTGGGAAAGGAATTATTGAGTGGCTAATTCTGCCCTTAATTTGTTTTCTCCCTCATGATATTTTGGTAATCCTGTTTAAATGTATTATTCACTCCAAGTGTTGGTCCTTGTGTGGCACTTTTTGGTCTAAGAATGTTGCCTTAAAAATTGAATTTTAATACTTGTAACAGGTATGGCTACAAAGATGTTCGCAAAGAAAATCACCAGACATTTGAGCAGCTGCTAATTGAGAGCCTTGAGAAATTCATTCGTCGGGAAGCTCAGGAACGGTCATTGGAGAGTGATGGGGATGATATGGACTCTGAGGAGGATTTACCTTGCACGAGATTTCTCATAGCTCCAAACGGAAGTGTCTACTCACTTGGTGTTCCTCTCCTGGCTGAATACAAGGGAAAAAGGGAGCCGATTTCGGAACCAAGCACCTCTGAAGAGGTGAAGCCTGAACTGCCTGCAGACACAACAATTACTGATGCAGAACAAAGTCTGGAAAGAGAACTGTCTTTTATTCGCAGGGCTAAAGAGTCTGGGGTTGTTTATCTTCTTGGTCATGGAGATATTAGGGCTAGGAAGGATTCATGGTTTATTAAGAAGCTAATTATAAATTACTTCTATGCTTTCTTGAGAAAGAATTGCAGAAGAGGGATTGCAAATCTCAGCGTCC